>JAOEGS010024066.1:0-60824 GCA_025447755.1 Corythornis vintsioides
GGGAAGCGCGGGCAGGCGAGCAGCGGAGCGGGCCGGGCGGCAGCGGGACCTGGCGGCGGGCGGGCGGCTGCGGGAGCCGGGCTGGGCTGGGCCGGGCTGGGCCGGGCCGGGCTGGGCTCCGAGGCTGGAGAAGGGCCCGGCTGCCTCGTCCGCGGAGTTTAATGAGCGAGGGGAGGGGAAGGGGCTGGGCTGAGCGTGGGGGCGGCCCGGGGCTGGGGTCAGGGGGGATGTGAAGGGCCAGGGCTAAGAGACCCGGGAGCTGAGGGCGTGAGGGAGAAGTCTGAGGGAAGGGGACTGAGGTGCTGAGCCAAGGGGTGTGTGGGGCAGCCTGAGCCACCTCCCAGAGGAGAGAGGGAGAAATATCCCCCTGAGAGTGAAACGAGGGGGGTGTGTGTCCCCAAGGCGGTGTGGGGAGGAACCTTTCTGGGTTAGCAAACAGGTGGCCTCTGCTTTTACCTCCTCCCTGAGTTCAGTGGCTAAATTAAAACCCCTCGGCTGGGTTATTTTGGCTGTAATTCCACCTCTTGCCTCGTGTGCTGGAGCCACAGGTCCTTCCTCCCTCCTCCAGACACATCCCAGCAGCTCAGCTCAGAGCACACCGCCCCGGGAAGGAGTTTTGTCCCCGCTGTCCCTGCGGGGCTGGGAGCCCCAGAGCCGGCTGCAGGCTCCCCAGGTACCTGGGCAATCCCAGGCTGCTCCTCCGTGCAAAGGATGTCAGCGGTGCCCTGCGTTCCCATGGATTTCTTCAGCTGAGTGTGGAGCAGCAGGCAACCCAAAATCTCTCCCAGATTACAGAGCTATTCCTGCATCTGCTAAAACTTCCCTGCCCAGGAATGAGCCGGGGTGTCTGCGGGGTTGAGACTGCTCAGCTCTGGGAATATCAACCCAGCTTTGGTGGCAGATGAGGTTTATTTTAGCTGCTCTGTCTGCTGCCTGCAGAGACATTCCTGTCACACAGCAGCTCAGCCCGGAGCTGGAGGAGAGCTCCACAAAATTCCCAGCTTGCCAAAGCAAAATCGGTTCCGTTTGCCATGCAGCAAAATGTATTGATTGTATTTATTGTTATTGATGATGTGTAAGTGTATGTATAATTTATTTATTTTTTAGCATACAGAGAATTGCAATCGTTTGGGAAAAAATATTGCTGACCATAATTTTCACAGTGTTTTCAAGAAGTAAAAGAAATCTTTGTAATGAATGATTTTAGCATCCTGGAGCAGGCAAGTTGGAGACTCAATTGACCTAGGTACTGTTGTCTCACCTGGCCTCTCCCACCACATGCCTACCTGTGTCTTGCAGGTTTTCACTGCACTTGGAGGAAGACCCCCTGCAATCCCACTGGGGTCTCTGGAGCTTTGCCTCTGCTGTGGGAAGGCAGTGGAGCTGCACAGAGCAGATTCTGAGGTGCTCACGAGCTACCCCCATCCATTGCAGGGCATCCAGGATGCTCAGGAGATCAGCTGGGCACCTCTGAGGGCTCTGTCCCTCTGTAATACCTCAGCAAAAGAAAGGTCTCCTTTGCACCAGGGTAAAAATCATACACTCATAGACATGTTTGGCTTGGAAGGGGATTAAACTCATCCAGTTCCACCCCCCTGCCATGGCAGGGGCATCCCCCACTAGAGCAGGGTGCTCTGAGCCTCATCCAGCCTGGATCTGAACACTCCCAGGGAGAACAGAGACAAAGCACACAAGAAATCTTCCACCAGAAAACTATTCCACACCAAAACTCTTCTTATTCAGCAAAGCATTTACTCAAGTGGGATTTGCCATTAGTGCTCCTCGTGTGCCTGTTAAAAAGTTCTTTGCAGGATTTCACTTTAGGCAGAAGTTACTAAAAAACCTGTTCAAAGGTTTTCGTTTGGTTGTTGGTTTTTTTGTTTGTGTGGGTTTGTTCTGTTTTGGTTTGTTCATTTCGTTTTAGTTTTTCAGAAAGAAAACAGCCGTGGGTGCAGGAAGGGGGGGGAGATTTCTTGAGGAGCCACAACCTGCTCGACCTCTGCCCAGCTTCTGGAGTGGTTTCATGGTTTATTCATAGCTGCACCAGCAGAATCAGCCTTTCAGTAGCCTACAAAAAACAGATGCAGTATCTATTTCTGCATGTGCATTTACAACCCTGAAAAAACCTGGGCTCAGACTGTTCCCATTCCAGCATTCCCAAAAGACATCAAAAGAAACAGGAGGATGGGGCTTTGCTCAACTTAGTAGCAAAGGAGCAGCCCCAAACGACTCCAATAATCCAGTGCTTCAGCATCTCTGCTGACTTTCTGCAATCTTTTTGCTTCATGCAGCTTTCTTTTTCAACCCAATTTTTGATTAACTATTGTCTTGACCTGCTGCCAAGCTGCCAAGTGTATGGTACATGCTGCTGCTTTGCTCCCTACTTTGCCTTCCCAAGTGGCTGACAGGAAAGGGATCTTTTCCTCAACACATGAGCTTGATCAGTGAAACCAAGTCAAATACCTCTTCTATTTTGCAAGCACTCAGTATTTTGGCTCCTGCATGCCAAAATCATCTCTGAACACACTCCAAGCAAGCTCAGTCACTTCTGACGTGGTCCCAAGGTGATTAACAGCAAGGAAATCATTCCTCTTCCAGGTATTTTTGTCTGCAGTGATCTGGGGAGAAACAGAAGCTGTTTGAAGCCTCTGTAGATGGTCATTCAAGATGCCAGCTTAGGAAGATTTTCCTGGGAACAGCACTGAAGCAGCAGCTCAGGGGGCCACACCAACCAGCCACGTGACTCAGTTTCCCCACGTTGTGCAGTTTTCTTCAGCTCGTGTGCCTCTGAGTTCCGTTTTCTTTCCAGTTTCCTTCCTCACCAACCTTGCTGCAGTCCTGCAGTGCTTTGTTCCTTCTGACTCCTTCACTGTCTCAGGGCTCTGGCAGGTTTCAGCACTTCAGCCAGCATTGGAAGTCACCAAGTCATGAATTATGGAATCCTCACAGTTTAGTGGAAAGCCTTGGGAAGTTAATCAAACAACACACACCATTTCTACTCACCCTGCAGTACTTTTTGGAGTGAAACCATCAAGACTGAGGAGAAACAGCAAGAAGAATGAAAAACAAAATCAAACAAACACCCAACAAACCACGACCATCATCAGCAAAGACTTTCACACTTTGCTTTTCAACATTTGGGAAGATACTTTAGTTGGCTGAATGAACAGTCTGTAATTAATTCCTATATTGATAACCTCAGCTCCATTTCATCTGAAGCAGTTGTAAGAACACTGACAGCTCACACAAATCATTCTTTTTGTGATGTTCTAAGCATTTCTTGGCTCCTGACCTATCCAGGGATAGACTCGACCTGCTCCATCTCTCTCAGGCACAGTGTTTCTGTTTATTCATCTCCACAGCCACCCCCTTCTGCCTATCCACAAATCACCTTCACAGAGATGCAAATTTTCATCTGATGAGGTGAGAGATGAGGCTGTAGGTGACAGAATAGTTCTGCAATTAAATGCTGTTTTTTCTCTCCAGCTATAGTGATAAACTCTTCTGGAGCAAGGTCATGAACCACATCACACTGACATCAGAACCTGATTCTGAGTTCTGACATACTCAGGGGTTCTGAATTTGCCTTGCATGCTGGATTAGAAGTGAGAAGTTTTCTTCCTCTTGATGGGACAATATTTTGATGATTTACCTGCAGACCATATGGTTATGACTCCAGAGTTAAAGGTATCATTGTCAATATAAAATATCTACATTTGAAATGAGCCAATTAAGCAGCTTTATGCCCTTCTGGTCCCTGCTGACCTTGTAGTGATACCCATAAGAAAAGCCATTTATTCTGCTACCACAGTCAGCACCTTGCCCCTTATTTCTGCTGAAATACCCTTCACAAGCAGTTGATCTGAAACACTTTGATCTCCAGCTTGTGCTGCAACAGCTCCACATCAGTAGAGCTTGCCCACGTGCTGAGCAGCCTTGCTTCATTCCAGAGCCACAGTGGGGAACTGACCTTCCCAGCAGTGGGATGTCCGTGGGATGAGGGGCTCTGCTTGTCCTACCCAGAGGGAACACACAGGAGTGAGCAGAATGTGGGTGCAAAACCTTCCAGGATGCACCTTTGAGGTGAGGATGCTGCTCATGGATGCAAAGGAGCATCCTAAGCAAGTGTTAAACACGTCTATGACCAACCCTGGATCCCCACTGGTCAAGTGCCCTTCTCAGTGGCACCAACTTAAAAGCCCAGAAATAACACTTTTTCTCCATATATTTTCAATGCAAACGAACACAATGCCAAAAATAGCTTCCCAAGGTGAATAATCTCAGATTTTGTTAACTTCTGCAGCTCTAAGTCACATTTTGGACCCCGTTGGGAGGCAAAAAAAATCTCATTTTCTCCAAAGATAAAGTCAAATTTCTTCTCCCATGTCTACCAGAAAATATGTACACACAACCACAGCAACGACCCAGAGTTTGGCTTATTCATGGCATCCAGCCAAGACAAACAGAGAAGAAAACTTCCAAGGAATTATTCTGAGAGATGAAGGTGATATTCTCAGATAGGATAACTTCAGTGCCTAATGTTTCTAGCTTTGAAAGCCTACAATTAGTCTGGGAAGCAAGGCTGGAGGGTATTGAGGTGGTGAAGTGGTCAAAGGGACATAATATCTGAATTTATTAAGTGGATAACTCATGTACAGTGTAATTATTAGAGCCTTTTCTTCCCCCTTTCCATTAAAATACAGAGAAAAATCAGTGTCAGCACTGATGACAACAAATGTACCCAGCTGCTAAATATTTACAGACTGAGCAGGGTGGTGAAGAAAAATAACCTATGAATAGAAAACACATTTCTCAGTCCAAGAGCTGATTGTGTTTTTTTGGTCCCATTAAAGGAATATGAACACAGGAGCTGAAGTATCATCTGAGCAGGGGCATGAAGGGAGAAAAAAAGAGATTTTGAGGGAGGAGAAGCTTGCAGATGGGGTTTGTCCTGTCAGGTGGGATGGAAATTGAGGTGAAAATGAGGATGCAAGGGGCTGCAAGCTTGGTCTTCAGCCATAAAATAGGAATAGATGGAAAACTTGGGGAAGAACTGTGGGGTTTCTGAAGGAACACTAAAGCCTGAGGTCCAGAGTGTGCCTCAGGCAGCAGTGAGAGGAACAACAGGGTGGCTTGGGGGGTGGTAAACCAGAGGAATGGTTTTCCTGGTTGCATTTTGAAGACTCTGGGCTAATGGATGTGTTGTAGAAATGAGAAGAACAGAAAAAGAGCTGTACTGAGTCAGACCAAAGCTGCACTTAGCCCCTCATCTTCACTCCACTAACAGCCCATGGGACATGTCTGGAGGAAAACAGGACAAATCTTTCCCAGAATAATCTCCCTCCCTCCAGTAATTGCAGTTTAGTCCATTCTTAGATGAGAGGCTGGCATCTAGCAGCTTTCAGTGGGTTTTTCCTTCCTGAAATACACAATTCCTTCTTGAACCCAAGCCATCTTGTTCTGTGAGTTCAAACAACCCACTCCTGTCTATTTGGCATCCACTCATTTTATCTGCAGACCCTTAGTACCTTTGAGACTGGAGTTCTAGAACAGATCAAGCATTCCTTGATCAACATCTCCAGCTCATTCATGATTAGAAGCCTCCAACTGCTTGCCTTGTGCTCCTTCAAAGCAGAGAAGATTTCTCTGTCCTGCCAAGTGCAGCACACTTGGAAGAACTTGCTTTTTGCACACTGAGGCATCTGTTATTTCCTCACTCTGCTAAATTTAATATTTTTACCCTCTGCTTATAGTGTGAAACGTGGTGCCCACGTTGCTCCCAGGAGGCAGTGAGCAGTTTGTATTTAGTGCTTTGCTAAAGCCACCAGGGAGCCTCTCAAGTCACTGACTGGGAGATCTCCTGGGATCTCACTGGAAAACTTGTCCCCACCATCTTCAGATGCAGCTCAAGCTGGATTACACAAATCAGCTGAGGTTTTCCCTGTGCTGAACAGCCTCAAGATGCCAAGGTGAACTCCAGGTTAAGGAATCCTCTTTCAAAGCCCAAACTGTGGGAAACAAAAAAAAGCAGGTGAGCTTAGCCTGAGAGCAAACATATCCAAACTGAACCAACAGCAAAGATGTGTTTCCTCCCACTTGATTTCCTGCTCATTTACAGTCTCCCCTTAATGTTTCCTAGAGTGTGATGCCCAAAGCAGCACCAGTGCTCCAAACGAGGCTGCACAGGCTCTGGGTGCAAGAGAATAATTGATCTTTCTGCCCTTTAATACTCCCCATAATAAGATTTTCCCTTTCCTGCAGGCAGCCTACATCTGGGAGTTCAACTGTGGTAAATCAGAAATCACACATGCCTTGGGAAGCCCATGGAAAAGGCAGGCAGTTAGCTGTGACAGGCACACACACAGCCCCTCTGACAGCCACCAAGAAAGCAAATGCACTGTAAAGTGAGCCCAAGAAATTCTGGAGGAGGATAAAGAACCAGACTACAGGAAAAAAGAACACAGGAATAGGTTTCTGAATTAGCCATCAGTGTTTTCTCCCACAGATGAGTGTGTGAGGAGATTCATTCCATTGCCCTGAGAAAACATGCTTGCTGCCTCTGCAGAACAAAGTGGGAACAGTGCTTAGTTCTTTGGAACAAAAAACCTGTCTGAGTAGCTGACCACTGCTCTTGGGGTCCTCCTCAGCACTCCTGCCCAGCCTAAACAAGCCAGATCACTTCATACCCTCAGAAGCTTTCGCCAGCCCTGTTGCTTTTTGCTCCTGCCTCTCTAATTAGTCTTTGTTGCTAACTGCACATACTCATCCATTCATAAATAAACATGAATAAAGAGAAATAATTGAATCTCAGCTTTTTTTTTTTCCACTGTCATTTACTAAAAACAAGTCTCTCCCATCTTTAATGAAGATAACTGACTGTGGATTCAGCACAGGCTCTGCCTGAGCCTGCTCAGCATCCCTGCTCCAGCTGACTGAATACTTCTGGGAGTCATTTGCCAACCTGTCACCCACGTGTCATCTTCTGCTCGCTGTGTACATCTGAAAATGTCACTCTGGGCCACAGCATGAGGCAGCAGAAGTCCTGAAGTGCCACTGTGTCACTTCCCCTGCATCCACCAATCCATCACTTCCTAAGGGAGTGGAGTACATGGATGGAATGGGATGTGACAAATGGCTGGGGCCAACAATTTAGCACTCTGAGAACCTGGGCAAGCTTCGTGAGTGAGGATGACACCATGCTTGCAAAAGTGGCTATGAATGATCAGCCTGAAAAGCATTAACCAGTCTCTCTTTCAGAGAATTAAAACCCTCTCCCAGCATCCCCCAGTGATCTCCTGTGAGGTTAACGGTCCTTCTTTAATATCAGAGAACTGCCAGACAGAAACTACTGCCCTGGGTGACCCAGGGCTCTGTTAGTTCCCGTGGTGCAGATGGGATGTGAAAAAGGACCTTTGAAATACTTCTTTTTTTTTAAGTACTTTTATGGATTGGTTCACATTCCAAACAGAAATTCCTCTACTCTTGGAATACAGGCAAATATCTTTAATCTCTTCACGTGGAGAGGGCATTGCAGTGACAAAAATAAGAGAGGCACGTGGTGAACTGACAAGAGCCATCTGGGAGAACAGGGGCTTTCATCTGCAGCCCAAATCTTCTCATCCCCTGCTCTTAACCACTAAATTTTCTCATGTCCTCCTCCTAACCATCAAATCTTCTCATGCCCTCCTCTTAAACACTCTGATCCAGGCCCTGGATGAGAAGAATGAAGTGGCTGAAGCAAAACACACAGATGAAAACATGACCTAAGGAAAGGGGTTGAGAGGAATGGATTGTTTAGCTGAGCACAGAGGAAATTGAGGATGGGCATGGCAGAAATCCTGAAATATGTAGGAGAAAGGGAGTAGATTTTTCTGCATACCTGGCTGGGTTAGGTCAACAAGCAGTGGACTTCAGTTGTCTTTAGGGAGAGAAATTGTCAGATAGAAAAACCCAACAGTTTTCACAAGGCTCCTGGAATAGCCACCTTAAAATAAGGTATAAAATAAAAACCTTTATTCTTGGGAAGTTTGGGGGTTTGGATTGGGTGTTTTGGTTTGAATTTGAACAAGCAGTACTAGAAAAGACCTGCATGGAGCAGGAACATGGGCTGGCAGAGGCTCTCTGGGTGTCCCTTAAGTCCTGTTTTCTGTGATTCCCCACAGCTGTGGCTCCCCATCCAGAGCTCCAGCCAGCATACAAATGTTAAATGTGGCAGCTGTCCCAGTCCTTAAAAAGGAGAATTGAACCAGGAGTGGAGCTCAGTGGCTTTTCTTTAGGCAGCAGTGCATCTTTCCCTGTCAGCAATTTACTTTGCTTTGTCATATTTGACTCCCTTGAAGTGCACAGGGTTGGTTTTATTTCTCTGGATTCGTTAATGACTGCAGAGGGGAAGGAGAGCTGCCGTGTTAATCAACAGCCAAAGGAAATAAATCCCTGCTCTTCCCTGCAAACGTGCTGCTGTGAGATGTGCTCTCCTTGGGAGAGGTTTATTCCTGACAGAAGCCAGCCATCTGCTGGAGTGCTGCTGCAATAACCCTTCCCAGGGCTGCAGCACTGAGCTGCTTGCTGAGGTTTGAGGGGAAAAAAAAATCGATATTTTTCTTCAAACTTGATGAAAAATCAGAAGCTTGGGAAACAAGGTGGGGAAATTAGGCAGAGCTGCCTTTAGGAGACAGCTGTTAAATGCTGCTGAGGTGGAAATGTCTGTGATGAGCAGGGATGGAGCAAAAAAACCTTCAACATCTGCCTGTGTGGTGAAAAAAGAAAACCAGAGCCCTCAGCCAGCTGCTCCTCAGAGCTTCAGAGAGGGACTAGAAGAGTCCTGGTGTGGAGCCAACCACAGATATTCCTACCCCAGAAAGCCAGGATACCTGGACAGGCTGTGTACAGGATTCATCATGGGAAGAGCATTTGGGGATTCCATCTAGTTTGTGTCTGGGCACATGTGGAGCCTGCAGTGGGTGTGTTTCTGCTGGGAACAAGTGCTCAGCCCCACTCCAGCCTGGAGCTGGGCACATGGAACCTCTGTACACACCCAGCCTTGGGGCTGACACCCTCTGCATCCTGAAGCCCAGCAGGATCCTTTGACAAAACAGGAGTGAAATTCCCAATCTGCCCCTTTGGTAACTAAGGGAGAAATGATCAGAGGCCCCTCCAGAACTTCACAGCAAGGACTCAGCTTTCAGGGGTGGCTGAAGGAGGAAGACAGAGGCAGGGGGAATGCACTGAGGACATTTTCCTGATGGAATCTGGAGCTCCCAGGCTCATCTTTACTCCTTACCAGCAAGAGATGAGGTGAACTCCCCCCTGAATGCTCTGCTCTTTGCTCAAAGTTCCAGATGCCACTGAATGGTGTAGGAATCTGTGTGAGGTTGGAAATGGAGTTGATGAGCATCTTGGAGAGATGTTTTCAGCTGGGACAAAGTTAGTTTGCTTCCTAGTAGCTGGTACAGAGCTGTATTTTGAATTTAAGATGAGAACAGCATTGCTAACACCCTGAGTTGCAGTTGTTGCTAAGTAGCAACCCCAAACCAAGGGTTTTTTCAGCTTCCCAGCAAGCAGGTGCAGAAGGAGCCAGGAGAGCTGACCTGAGCTAGCCAGAGGGATATTCCCTACCCCACAATGTCATGTTCAGTGTATGAACAGCCCAGGAGGGGCTGGTGGGCATCTGCCAGCAGCTGCTGAGCAACTGATTGGGCATCACTTGTTTTCCCTGGGTTTTATGGCTCTTTTTTTTTCTTATTTCCCTTCTCCTTACAATTGCTTATTGCTGTCCTTCATATATTTTATTTCCATGATGAAACTGCTCTTAACACATGAAGGTTTGGGGTTTGTTTTTGCTGATTCTCTTCCCCATCTCACCAGAGCTGGAGGAGGGAGGAGCAGTGAGCAAGCAGCTGCATGGTGCTTAGTGCTGAGTCTGGGGTGAAACCACGACAGGAGAGGTGTATCCCCTTAGCTAATGGGGCTGAAATAATGACTTGCTTAATAGTCTCTGGCAGGAACCTGCTGCAGCACTGCTTAGAAATGACAGCTTGATGATAAGTCCAACTGGCTGATTTACCCAGTGAATTACCACTGGAAGTGCACCCAGACCTCAAACTGTGATTTTTAACTTAACACCAAAGTTTATTTGCTGCCCACACAACCCTGGCTTGCTTACATTTCCATTACCTTCCACTGACAGATCCCTCAAATGAGAAAATGATTAACAGAGGAGACCTGGTGATGGAAAAAAACATCAATTAAAGACATGGAAAAAAAGGATGCTGGCTCTCAAAAGGAAGAATAAAAACCTTTCCATACCTCTGCAGCTGATACAACAGGTTGCTGGGACTCAGGGGATATTCAAGGTGGGGAGAGAGGTTGCTCTGCTGGCTGGGTGATGAGCAGGGGGTTGGCACTTGAGGGGTTTCTCATCTATGGGAGGTAACAGCATTTCTCCCTCTGCACCCAGCTTGGCAGTCAGTTCCAGCTGGAGCAGCTTGTCCCTGAAGGGCTGGAGCCTGGGGAAGGAGCAGTGTTGGAGCTGGGAGACAGTGGTGAGGAGGGGCTGAGAGCTGGGAGGGATTCACCCAGCCCCCCTCCCCACCCACTGGCAATGGCAAAATAGGCTTCAAATAGGGAAAAATATATCTTTTTTTTTTCCAATTAACAAAGATTCTGCTGTGAGAAACAAAGACAAGGAGATGAAAACAACACTGACTGCCCACAAGGATCTTTTCCATCCCCAGTTTCACTTCTTCACCCCCAACCCCTCTCCCTCTGAAGCCAAGGCAGATGAACTGACTTCAGAGAACACTGGTATATGGGATTAGTTTGGGAGCAAAGCCTGGTCCCACAGTGATACCACCTTCCCTGCTGGAAAACACTATCATTTCAGACCAAACAGATTGCAAACCATAGTAGAGCAGAAGGATGGATTCAGAACAGAGAGTGGATGATGGTTTTCCATGGACTACTCTTCCAACTAACACTGGCCAGGCCTTTCTAAAAGGAAAAGCCACCATTATTCTTCAGTATATAGAATTATAAGGATATTATAAGGATGGAGCCCAGAGTTTTCAAGCATCTGTGGCATGTGACAGAGCACACTGTGTTCCCTGGCACTTGGATGGGGTAGTTTATTGCCTTTAGAGTGTAGTTTAGCCATTGTTCAACAGCACAGTACAGCCAGTCACCAGGATGGATGTGTCCCTCCCTGTCCTTGCCTCCATGCTGACACCAGCACTGCTGAAGTCATTCAGTAAATCAAGACTGGGACAGATCCCAGTTGAAAACTC
This sequence comes from Corythornis vintsioides, assembly GCA_025447755.1. Classification (NCBI taxonomy): domain Eukaryota; kingdom Metazoa; phylum Chordata; class Aves; order Coraciiformes; family Alcedinidae; genus Corythornis; species Corythornis vintsioides. The sequence goes on from JAOEGS010024066.1 coordinate 11,283, forward strand.
CTCTGTTGGGAGGAATTTGCTATGTTCAGTTCCCTGTTCCAGGTCACTGTGCTGCTGTTTGAGGAGCAGTGCCAGCAGGAGGGGGAGGTGGGAAGGTCTAATCAGAGCAAGAAGCCAGCACAGTGTGAATTTATACTGGACAGAAGCCCAGGTGAAAATGCTGCACCCAACTCCTTTATGAATTTCTCAAGATCCAACTTGCACTAAATATTTTCTATCTTTTTTTTTTTTTTCTATCTTTTCTTCCTTGGATAGCCTGCAGATCAAACTTCTTCCCTGTCACATGCAAGGTGAGTGCAATTAGCCACTGAGTGATGCTCTTTGAAGCATGGGACACAGTGGCCATGTAAAGCTGGATCCTGGAGACAGCATTTCAGCACAGACCCTGCTAATGCTGCAGGTGGAAAAGTTTGTTCCCCTCCCCTAACCAAAAGCCTCCTGCCCATGCATCCAACAAGGTGTCACAGGACAAAGCTGGGACCTCTCAATCCTTGGCAGTCTCACTGGTGTAGATTTTTAAAGCCACACTCATCCTTTGTTCCTGGACACGTGCTAATATTGCACTGAGCTGGGTGAAAAGAGGTCAGTTACAGAGCAGAACAGTAGCAGGATTCAGCAGCTTGACACTGGACAATGAGGAAGGATCACTGCAAGGTGGAAAGTTCTTTTTATTGTACTACATGGCTTGGTTAGCAAGTGAAAATGTAGACTGTAGAACATCAGGAATGAGAGGCTGAAGGATATTACAGATCTTCTGGCCCTTGTGTCTGAATGAAGGATTAACTCTTCTGAAATCATCCTTGGCAGCTGTTTGTCTAATGTATTATTTAAAATTTCAGAGTTTCCCACCTCTGCAAACAGCATCCTGCAGTCTTTCTTGTCCTGAAAAGTGTTTCTCCTTTCCTGACTGAGCTGCCTCTTGCTAAAACTTAAGCTCATGGCTTTTTGTTCTGCCAACAATAGAGGTGAAGAACATTTTAGTCTTGGCTTCCTGAAACAAACTTGCCACAGCAGAAAGTTGGAAGGCTGCTTTCTCAGGAGCAAAGGCAGCAGAAAGTTGGAAGGCTGCTTTCTCAGGTCAAAGGATGGTGGTTTGGTTTTGATTTGGTTTGGTTTGGTTTGATTTGGTTTGGTTTTGATTTGGTTTGGTTTTGATTTGGTTTGGTTTTGATTTGGTTTGGTTTAGTTTTTGTCTTGCCCCAGATATATTTTCTAGGTTCCTGGTTTTTCTCTGTTTCTCCCTTCATTCCAAACCTGTCTTTTTCCATGCTGGACTCAGGACTGCAGCTGGGGCCTTTTAGTGTGGAGAGAAGCAGGGAGATATTTGCCCTAAGTCTCACCTGTTGGATCATTTCAGGTAGGACAGAGATATTCAAGAATATGAAGATAATTTCACTGTGGAGTCTACTGATGTCTCCAGACCCTCTTCTGAAGACTTCTACCTAAGGAGTCAGTCCCAAACCTTTAACTGGGTAGCTCTTGTGCCTAAATCTCCCAGGAGCTGTGGTGTTCAGTCTTCATCCAGCTGGATGATGTCTCCCAAGGCCATCCTTCGAGTGGACTGCCTCCTGACAAAAGAGGCTTCATCCAGTTCCCCTTGCTTTGCTCCTCTTTCCTTCTGCTTTCTGGCCACGTTCTCAACCAGCTTGCTTGCATCACTGAGGGCTTTTTGGGCTCGTTGACCTGCAGATTTCTGCTTCCCTTCTCCCACCTTTGGATCAGTGGCCTTCAAGGGTTTGGCTTTCCCAGGGTCTTCCTGCTGGTCTTTCACGTGCCTTAGTCTGAAGCGGCGCCGAGAGCTGTTCTGGCAAGGATCAGGGATGCTCTCAGGGCTGGGGGAGTCTTCCTGCACCTCAGGGACCTGCAGAGTGGGGATTTGGGGCTTACACAGAGTCTTGGAAGCCTCTTCCACCCCTGCTTGTTTGATCAATTTCGAGGTGCTCTCTGGAGGCAAAATAATTTGAATTTCTCCCAGGGGTTTGCTGCTTTTAGAGGGTGGGGAATCCTCTTTGTTCTCCAGAGCAGCCTTCTCACTCAGCTTTATCTTCTGGAGGTTTTCCAGCTCCCCCTGAGCCAGATTCTTGACCCTTTTCACATGGGGTCCATTGCTGATGGAGTTGATCACCTTCAGCTTCTGAGCAGCCATTTGGGCTTCTCTCTGGATGCTCATGATCTTTTGGAGTTGGGCTTCTTTTACCTCCACAGGGATCTCCAGAGGGGCCAACTTCACTGGCCTCTTCAGGGTGATGTTCTCTGTGCTACCCAACTCGTGGGCACGATGCAGGCTGGGAGATAAAGATCCCTCTTTTTTGTCTGGCCACATTTTTTTCTCTCCCAGGGATATCCTCTTCTCTGAAATCCTTGGGGAAGGAGGTTGGAAGCCAAGGTTTCTGCGTGGAATGGGATTTTTCTCAGGCTGCAGGGTCACAATGGTGACTTCACTGACTGTGCAGTTATATTTGGGGTTTTCTTCAGCCATTGGGACACCCTTAAAGAAAGCAAATGGATGTGAGGATCACTGTCACACATCTTATCAGTCATCACTGTTAGCTTTGGGATTTTAAGAGTGCAAACTTGCTGTCCCTTGAAGAATACTCCTCATAACCATAAATCACAAGCACTGTGCTCTGTATTTTGACTTAGCTCAGGCTAATCTAAAATTAAGGGCAAATACAGTCTCTGTATCTAGAGAGTAAATAAGCCTGACAGTGAAGCAGTGAATGGGAATATTTATTTAAGTACCTGAGCTGTAAATATAAATGATACTCCTCTTGGCCCTTCTGTGTCTTGCTTGGCTCCAGGAAAACTCTTAAAGCTGCCTGCAACTCTTAGATGTGAAGTGAAACTAAATTATTTGAGACAGAATGAAAGCTCCAATGCAAAGTGAGATGTGGGAATGGGGAAGAAAAAAAGAAATAATATAATACCTACAAAATATCATTTTTTAAGAGATATTGGTTGAAAAACCTTTCAGCTGCTTAAAGAAGTGAGTACCTAACTCAATCCCAGCCACCTACAGAACCACCTGCCTAGACAAAGCCTCTTTCTAGCTCTGGCCAATCTTTGTTTTCCCACTAGTTTTACCCAAGAGTGATTAAGAGGTTGACTCATTCTCTGCTGCATTCATCTGAGGAACATTCAGCCAGGTTAAGAAGGCTTGGAGAAATTTTACTCACCACCTAAATCCAATTGGACTCCTAATGTGAATACACTTAAAAGCCATCCCAGGCTAATCTGCACCATAAACTGTGTCCTCTGGTACCCTGCCCACGTTGCTCAGTACCCTCTCAAATGTCCATCTGCTAGGGATGTACTCCTACTTAAAATTTCATTAAGTAATTGGCCCAATCTTGTGTAGGTAATTGCACTGTGCCCAAAATTCCCTTTGCAGTCAGTGAGAGACCCATCCAAAGAATGACTTGTTTCCAGCTCTGAGGATCAAAGTATTCTGCTGCTATTATCACAGGGACCACCAGTCTTTATTTAGAAAGCACAACCTTGATGTAATTGAAATATTTTCCTGCCTGGTCTCAGCTTGCTGACCCTAATGGAAGGGCAGAGACAGAAGGATCACAGCCTTTTATTACTGTTGTACTCCATTTCTTGCATGCATGGTGGCCATGGCAAAGGAACATGGGGTGACCTCAGATCTGCTGTCCCCCAGAAGTGGGAATCTGATGACCCTTTGCTTCAGCTTAGTGCCCAGCCTGGGTACCTCACTCTTTCCCTTCATTTGAAGTCTGCTCATTGCAGGGCAATAAATGCTCTAGAAATGAAGATTTCCAATAAGGTCCTAGGGAAAGCTGAGGCCATTTTGAAACCCTGTTGACCAGCTTGACAACTAGGTCAAGAGAAGGGCTTGAGCTGAGGTTCCTTCAAGTCTTGGTCCTCAGCCTCTGTTCTTTCTACCATTTAGATCTGAAAGAGCCTCAGGAGCTCTGAGGTTGTCTGTTGGTGGCAGAAATGAAGAACCAAAATGTGCCAAGCACACAGGATGCCCTCAGCTATCCTGCCAAGCAGCTGGACTTCTCCCTCTGCCAGCAGGACCAAGAAGCAGCTTGTTGTGCTCTGCAGAGATCCAAGTTGCTTCCCCCCTGGAAAATTCTCCCCCATTTCAGTGAATATAAGCAGCAGGAGGCAATGCTGGGATTATTGTGTAGCTCCAGCATGGGTGAAGGGGAATCCTTTAGAAATCTCTGCTTGTTTTCTTAGTCACACTTGGGCATTTTCCTCCCCGTGCTCAATGAAACCAAATGGATATTGTATTACGTAAGAAAAAAAAAAAGAATTGAACAACCAAAACACAAAAAGCAACCAAAAAGCAGCTCTAAATCCCAAGATCTTCCTACAGAAGAAAAAAAAGCTTTAATCTCATTGCCACAGGATAATCTGCAGTGATAAGCAGATGTTACACAACTCAGATGCTTTTCCTTCCCCATCATCACGTGGACCAACTGATTGCTGCAGTTCAAAGGGGATGCCAGAAATACCCAAGCAAGGAAGCTTGGATCAAATCCTCCATCTTATCTGGTTGAAAGCTTTTCCCCAGAGTGGAGGGGTGGGTTTCAGTTCCAAAATAAACACCAAGCCTTCAGTGTGCCTTAATTCTGCATGTGATGCCTGAAGCTGTGCTGCTGCCAAGCCCTCTGGCACGTGGAGATCCATTGCACAGGCTGGCATTCAGCTGGGAGAGAGAATCCATTCAGCTGGAATATCTAGGAATGAATGGCTTTGCTGTAAATTCTGCATATCCACTGAAGAACTCAGGTTATTGTGAATGGAGAGTGCAGCAAAGAGCCAGCACTCTAATCAAACACCCAGAGAAACTCAAATATCCAGCCTTGCAGGAGCTGCTTCATCACCTACACTTAATATTTGCTGTACCAGATAAAGTTGATTCCCTCTGCTGACACCTAGGAGCATGTGGGGTGTAAGTAGAGATAATAAATTACTCAGCAACAGGTGAAATGGAATGATGTTAGTTCCCAAAGTCAGTTCAAATCCAGATAACTTAATTTCCAGAGATCAAGGGCTCTGCAGAAGGAAGGACCTGTTGAATAACCAAAGCATGAAAAAAAGATATATATATATATAAATAACTCTATAATCCCTTCAAAATATTAATTAGGTGTGCAACATTGAGAGATTTTAAGAGGAATTAGACCATTCCATACAATTCCACACACTCATTCCTCATTATATTAACTTTTCCAACTTTCACATCTAAACAGGGACATGGATCCTTATTTAGACCAAGCCAAAGATGTGTAAAAAATAAACAACTAATATTAGACTTCTAAATCCAGATTTAAGATATAAATAAATGACCTGTTTTTCAACTGGCTTCACACTTCTGGGATTCAACCAACATATTTAAGGATAAAAAATATAATTCAGGGTTCCAGCTTCAGAACTCAGGAGTCAGGAGCAAAGCTCTTCACGTGCAGTTGGATCCAGGCTGCCCAGGGGGTGTGTATGTGTGTGAACATCAGCCCCAGTGCAGAACTGCCATGATACACAGGCTGACACTAAGAGCACCTTTGGAGTTTGAGATATTTCTAGCCCAGGTTTGCCTCATGTGTTAGTTAGGGCTTGCTCTCAGTGGGCTGCTCCAGGTGTAGTCTCATCAGACTGGAGGATTTCCCAGAACAGGAAAGGCTCTGGGAAGGCATTTGAGGGCTGTTTGGAGTCAGATCTGCTCCCTTCAGCTGTTAGAATCCAGTCTGAGCTGGATTTCTAGGGCACTGGAGAGTCACCAGTTCATGCCAGTACCTCAGATAATGGGCTGGCTCATCTAGCAGGAGATCCCATCCCACTTCCAGGACTTTGTGGTTCCTGTGGCTAACACCAAAGGAGGGAAACACAAACTGGGAAGCCAGCAATGGACTGGAGCCTGTCGAGGAGACCCTCTTGAATGGCTGGGATGAGCCCTGAATATTTTGTTCTACCCTTTGTGATCATTTTCTTACCCACATTCCGTGGCTATTACTCACTCCATGCTGTCACTCCATGAGGAAGATGTTCCTGTTAAGCTGTAGGCAGCATACAGTGTGATACCAGCACTGCTGCTGCAGCAGGATCACCTGCTAGTCCTGTTAATCCACTTTGTCAGCAGAGGTATTACAAACAGAATTTCTTTGTACCAAAAAAAAAAAGAGATTCAACATGACCTGAAAGTCCCCAGCTTTCCAATCCCTGAAAACTTACCTTTTCCTTGTTGAATGCTGCAGCATTTTAAAGCCAGAAAAGAGTCGACCACATCCCATCCTCTGATCCACTAATGACATGGATGTGGAGAGATTTTGATGTCACTTCTTTTATCCTCAAGCCTATTATGTGACTCTTCTCCCTTTCTCTCTTCAAACACAAGCTGCTTTGAGAGCTGTGCAGTGGGCAGGCAGGGGGTGTGGAACTTTTACTGCTTTTTTTTTTTTTTCCTATGGACTTGCTCCCCAGCCTTTGACAAGTCACTGAACATCTCCATACCTTTAAGGGATGCCCTTTAGATCTTTTGCAGGAAGCACAAGCCTGTGAAATGTGCTGTGCTGATGGAGAAAAAAGTCACTGTAACCTCTTCCAAGCTGAATTTACCTCTAGCAGGACACTCTCTGGTTGATTCCATCCTGCCCAGTGGTCCCAGTGCTACTCAGCTCCTGTGCTTTGCTGTGGGAAGGGCTACAATTTCACTGATCCCTGCACCATTTGGAGCTGGCTGCAGGACATTCCAGATGGCAGGCAGAATACATTCATCTCTGTCATGAAAATTTAATTCATGGGGAAGGTAATAAATTGTTTATGTATAAAATAGGCAGGACTAATACATTAGCATTTGAGGCTGAATCACACCAGGGTACAGGCACACACAGCTCACAATGAACTCAGCTTTTTGGCTGTTGTGACAAGAACCAATTGAAGGGAATTATGAAGCTCAAACACTCTGTGTTTGGCTAGGATCTGCCAACACAGTAGCTGCTGCACTGTTAAAACAACCTGCCCTTCTCCATAGTAAATTTCTCTCCATTGTAAGAAACCAGCTATGATTTAAGTGAGGGAAAAAAAAAACCCATAATAATAGAGAGCATGTAGCAGCATGGGCTTGCTGCTGCATTTGCATTGACGTCAGAGCAAACCAGATTAAGTGAAGGCAGGCACAGCTACAGAAATGTGACCTTAAACACAGCCCCAGAGCTGCAGCCACGGCCCAAACCTGCACTGGGAACTCCACCTGCTTTGCTGACCTAGCCCCACAGAGAATGTCTTCAAGAAGCAGCCAAAGATCCCCGTGGCAGCTGGCACAGGGAAGAGCTTTGCTCACTTCTGAGCACTGGGCATGGTGCCACGGAGAGGGCTGGGGCTGGGGCAGAAAGATCCAGCTGGCACACTCCTCCACGAGGATGCACTGAGGCTGGCAGAATCTGCAGCAGCCTCTTAGCTGCTCTCAGCTCTGATGGGGCTGCTCTGGCCCCTGTCTTATCCAGGATTAAGGAAAAGATGTGAAAAGACTTGATCCCATCTTCCCCACTCACTCTCCTTCCCTTTTTCCAGCATAACCTTGAGACTTTTGAGGGCCAGACTTGGAAAGCTCAAGCTGCATAGGGAGCCAGGCCACTGGGAACAATGGTTAATGACACCTTCAAAAAGCTGAGGAACAATAGTAGCTCAAAATCTGTTACCATAGGAGCAGAGCCCATTCCAGCCTACCCCTGCAAACAGAGCATGATTACGTGGTGGCATTGCCAAACCCTGCACCACTGCACAAAGTATGGAGTAAAAACACCCACAGCTAAGGAAAAAAAATTCTCTGGTGAGAGAACATCCCTTCAAAAATCTAAGCAGATAGAGCCCAGTCTTCCCAGACACTGAGGTAGAATTAGAACTGTGAATGAATGTGTTTCCTTTGACTTCAAGGATGGAGCTGCCTGCTGTGCATCACTGAAACCTCTCCAAACCAGGCTGAATTGGCTGTAAATGATGTGATGGCTTCACTGGGTCTCACTCTTTGCTTAAAACAGATCCTGCTTTTTGGATCTCCAGGCTGAAGCAGCTTTCTAAAGATTCCAGTAGGATCACCCAGAATAGCAATTTCTGACTAATTCCCTTCTTTGGAGAAGCCAATCCAAGCACAGAGATCCCCCTTCCTTCCAGGCAGTAGAGAGGAGTTGTTCTGGAATGATGACAGCACACTGGGAGAGCTCTGGCAGACAAGTTACCCTGTCACACCTTCTGCAGGCAGCTTGTCTCAGCCAAAGGAGGAAAGTTTAGGATCATAGAATAGAATCAGAGAGTGGTTTGGGTTGGAAAGATCTTTGTTCCAACCCCCCTGCAGGGAGCAGGGTGCTCAGAGCCCCATCCAGCCTCCCCTGGGATGGTGCCAGGGATGGGGCAGCACCACTTCTTGGGGCACCCTGGTTCTGGAGTTTCACCACCCTCATCTTTCTTACAGGCCCCTTGAAGCACTGAAAGGCTCAAATAAATTCTCCCCAGAGCTTTTTTTTTTTTCTCCAGGCTGACCAAACTTAACCTGGAAGCAGTTCAAATATCCATGAGCTTCTCAGGATTCCATTCTTGTCCCATTTCCTCCTGGTTCTGGGCAAAATATCTCTGCCTGTACCAACAGATTTATGCTCAGCATTAATAAGTCACCAATAAAAGACCCCAGACTACCCAGATAGTTGCTCTTAGCACCTCTTAGCTCTTAGGATTCCTGTCCATCCCTTCAGATGTGGCTTCCCTTGCTTTGTCTCACCACAGCCACTGCTCCTGGACCCTGCAATTCTCTCATGTAGGAGGAAATTTCTCCTTACAAGACCTGGAATGATTTTTGGTTTTGTTTTCTGCTGGACCCACAGTAGAAATGCAGCTCTTCTCCAGCAGGCATCTGAAGTGCTTTCCACATTGGGAAAACTACCCAGCAGGACTCTAAGCTTATAAATTCCTAGTGTTTAATACTATTTTTTTTCTGGGATTTTCCCCCTTAGATGCTTTTTTGTTGCTGTTTTTGTAGATATAAAAACACATTCTCATCTGCTTCCCATTAATTTCCTCATTCAATTACTGGATCCTGAAGATCTCCTTAAGCATATTAGGTAAATTGGGCTTAAAATTCTCCTGAAACCTTTCCCCAGTAGTGAAAAGCTGCTGGTGGCTGTTCTTAGTAGCTTGGCTTTAGAGTTACTTACCTGACAGGATAAGCTAGTCTATTCTAGTAATAGAAATTTCCTAATCTATCACAAGACACTGGGGATTCCAACAGGGGAGAGAAACACAGTCTAAAAAGCTCTAAACATCCCTATAGAAAAACCCCAAGAAATGCATTAAGGAGACAGAAATGTTGGACTTCTATTATATTTTTAAAATACACAGAGTTTAGCAGAGGTCTCCTGGGTTTTGCCCTCATCCCAGAGGACTGAGGAGGCAAAATTAAGCATTGTTGAGGATGCCATGAAGTTGGGAGGGGAAAATCTTTCCCTTTCATTCACAGCTCCAGGCTTCTTCCCCTACAGCTCAGACCAAGTGGTGCTTTGGAGGAAGATGCCAAAGGCTAAATGCCCATATTCCATAACAGGAGGTGGTGCCTGCAGGTGAAGATGTTTGGAGAGCCTGGATCTGCAGTTTCCAGCTGAGGGAAATTGTCACCCAGCCAGAAGTAAGGAGAAGAATCAAGATTCTGAGCTCCTCTGGCATCTTTTGCCAGCATTACTTTCCATTTTTATATGCTCCAAAGATCACTGGGTCCACGTGCACAGCTCCTGCTAAAGATCCTGAAATATATTGTGTCTAGAAAATGGTTCTGGTTTAAGCCATTCTTTTAAATGGATGCTTCCACCAGGAGAAATTTTCAGTGGGTTTGAGCTGTAGAGTTCATTGTCTCTAATCTCTCCATTGCTGTTATGATGGCAATCAAGTGCCTGTGCAATGCACCAAGGAGAAAATGGCTTTTTTATTTCATTAGCTCCCAAGTTCAGGCTTATTACTTATTAATAACTGCACTCCATCCATAGTTTGCACTGATCCCTCTTATGAGCACTGGCTGCTGCTCTGGCCTCAGCTTTTTCAGAGTAACATTTGCAAGGGAAAAAAAAGAATTCCAGCCATGTCTCTAAGCAAAATACCTGTGCCATCATTAAGAAGCTCCTTGCTCCCACACTTACCAGGCGTCCTGGCAGCTCTTGCTTTGCTCTTTGTTTGATCATTCTTGGGAAGAGTCTCCTCCTGCTGAGAGCTATTGGTTCTGGAATGCTGGAGCTGCTCTGGCAGCTTGAGCAGAGACCAGGTGCCTTGCTTGCTCAGGAGGACTGAAGGGCTTAGCAAACCTACAGAGAGATAAGAAGGGGGAGATTAGGGTCAGTGTTGCTGCAGTCAGAGGCTGAGCAGCTCCTGGATGACAAAAAAAAAGCAAATGTGAATGTGTTTTATCCCTGCTTCTTTAAAGAGAGGAGTGTTCTGAACGTGCTCACCTTTGAGACTCTCTCTCCTCCACCTATCTTTTGCCCAGAATGCCCCTTCTTCATCCTTTCATTCTTTTTCCTTCTCCTCTGTGCTCTGCTTGCCTTTCACCTTGCCTTTTCTCTGTTTTCACTGGGGAATGTGGACCCAAAACCCTCAAATCACCCACCCTGAAATCCAGGTGGTGATTCCTAAAGCAACACCCTGGTGTTGGGGAGATAAATACATTATAAAAAGACAGAAACATCTGAGTTTAGGCTCATTCCATCCAGCAAATTCTTACACCAGCACCAGCTTGCAGGGTTATTTGGCTGTGTTTGTTTGGTGCTGCTGAACTAACCTGCAGTGTCCCCATCCTGCCAGCCCCAGGTTTTCCTTTCCAATCATACAGCCCCATGGTGAGGCCATCAGGATTACCTGGATTTGGCAGCACATGGGTGCTCTGGCCTCACACTCCTGAGTCTTTTTAGAAGAAAAACCTGCTTTTTCAGGTGTTTTTGTTCTTGTTTGGAGAAGGTGCAGATGTTTCCCATTTGGGCAATGCCTCCCTGTACCCACTTGGCAGATGCTTGGCACCATCAGTGCTCATTTGCAGCCTCTCATCAGGTGTGCTGATCACTGGCATGTTTGCAGCAGAGACAGCTCTCTGATGGGGATTTTTTTTTAGGCCATTCTATTGTGGCAGGCAAACCTACCCTCAATTTCTGCTGTGCTGGAGCCACAGAGTGGTTCCTGAGCCTCTAGATTTTCATTTCTCTCTTGAACAGCCACAGGAGTTGGGTTTTTATCAGGACAAATAGCAACAGATCCATTCACTTCTGAGCATCCAGCATGGAAATGTGAGAACTTTAGAAACATTCTGGAATTTAATAAGGCTAAATCTAGACAAATAAATTCAATATGCTCGGGTACTTTCTTTCACAATGCTTGGTGCACTCCATGCCTGTGATAATGAAGTGTACTAGCCTGAAAAGAGGCTGCCTGCACTCAAACTGCCTCCTTTGCATGGGCTCTGGCAGCTCCTGAGTGCCAACCTGTGCCCAGGAATCATTTTGGGGGTTGCAAGGGACCAAAAGCCTGTCTGGGAGCCTTCCAGCACAGACAGCCCTGCACCAGTGCCCCAAAATATTCCCTGCTGTTGGATGGGCTAGAGAAAGATGGATCCTCAGCCAGGCTGGGGACAGAAGTGACTCTGCCAGCAGAGATGAAGGTTTGGCAGAGCTGGGGTTGGGAAGATGGAGAGCAGAGCTCTGTGCTGTTCCCAGTGTGATCTGTCCAGCCTGGGCTGCTGAGCACGACAGGATGGCACAAGGAGAATTCAGTTACACAACCAAGAATGATGGCTGATGCCACTGGTGTCACTGGGGAGACCAGGGCCTTCTCTCTTCTTCCTTGAAGAGTCCATGATCTTAATCTGCAGAGACTTTATTGTTTCTCATGGGGAGTGTTTTACAGGGAAATAAATGAGCATCTCATGGTTTCACTCTGTGCTATTTGTTCTGAAAGGTCAGTCATCTGCCCTGGAAATAAACAGAGGCTCTCTCATCATTCCTGCTGTGCTGCCCATCCTTCCCATCTATCACTGGGCAGTAAAGCTGCTTTGCCACAGGGATGGAAGCCAGGGGAGCTGCAAGCAGCAAATAATCCCTGCCTTTCAGCAGTTCCCACCATCAACCATCCCAACAACGTGGGGCAGTGCAGACAGGACCCTGAATATTCCTTATATCAACTCTCTTAGCTGCCTGTTCCCTCTGTCTGCACATCAAGATGGGAAAATCCAGCCTCATGAGGCTTGGCCACTGGTTTAGGATCAAACCCCAGCACGAGGAGCACACAGAGGTCCAGGAGTGCAGCTGCTGCTTGGGGCAGGGTCGTGGATGCAACCCCAGACTCTCCTCAGGGCTTTCCCAACATCTCCTGGGCTCCACTGTGCTGGGCACAGCCTAAATGCCACTGAGCAGCAGCCTCTCATCTTTACAGTGTGTATCCATCATGCAGGGAGGATGAGGAGGCATCAGAGGGGAGCTGATCCATTCCAGTCACAACAGGAGGTTAATTGCAGCCATTTGGGCAGCCCAGCTGAGGCTGCCTTCCCAGCTCCCTGGCTCTTATGGATTGTGTGTTTCCAACCCTTTGGGCTCTGCTTCTTTCTTGTCACCAAAGGGTTTCATTTGGATTTTATTGGGGTTTTTTAGCCTGATTGACCTGACAGGCTCATAAACACAATTCTGGGCCAGCTTCACCTCTAATGAGGACTCCTGAAGGCTCCCAGGGTTTTGCTTTCCCAAAAGGATCAGAATTACTCCTCATGCTATAAACCCACATCTTCATTTTCCTAAGCAGGACAGATCCTTCCAGACAGTGACAGTTAATGGCTGGAGGGATCCAGCAGTCCCAGTGTCACTTGAAAAAAAGGCAATAAAATCAGGAAACACAACTTTTCCAGAAAAAATAAAGAAAAAGATTTCATTTGAGTGTTGACTGATGATTTCAGCACAGCACTATAGGATCCTTTCCACAGACATCACAGTCTACAGGACAAGTCCTTCAGCCCCTGTGAAGATGGGTTATTGATTGATTTTTTAAATTTCCATTTAAAATTCTGTCCTTTTTTATCCCTGTGTGTTTTACCTTGGTGGGATTGTTCCTCACCTGTCTTCTCCCTTGCTTGACTGGAGCTTAAATTGGGATTTTTTTTTTCCTACCTGTTCTCATGAGATTCACATTCTTGGCCAGTCTACTTCTTTTTCTGCCTCCTCTGTGTCTTTAGCCTCAGCCCTTGTCTTGTTCCTCATCACTTGCTGCTGTTTGCATTGTTCAGACAAAAGGTGCCTGACCAGCTCAATAATTTGATGCCCCATTTGCTGGAGGTTTCCAGGTGGTCTGAGCAGATCCAACCATGAGTAGAAAGAGCTTTTGGCATCTCCATATTTTTTTTTTCCCCACCCCTTCTGCCCTTTGCTCTTCTCATTCAGCCAAATCTCTGCTGGCTCTGATGTACAAAACGTCCTTCCCAAACTCCTGCACCTTCAGTACCAAGCAACACACTCTATCCATCTTTGAAATGGAAATTACAGCTGAAAATCACTGTCTATTCCCATTGGAGCCATTCAGGATTGATTATTCCACACAGGATATTCTCCAGCCTGCCCATAAAGGACAGGAATGATAGCTGCTTGACTGCTGTTCCTGGGAGATTCTGCCACATCCTGATCAATGTCTTTGTGAGGAGTTTGTGCTGCTAATCAGATTCCTCCTTTCAGCTTGAAATTCAGCCTGTTACTCTGAGTTAGCTGCCATTGTGTGGCCCTTAATTAATTCATCATTATTATTGTTGCTGTTTACATTAATGAAGTAAGCAGTGGAACTGCTTGGCTCTGGTGTGATGTTTGCTCTTTTATATGTGTGTAATCAAAAGCTCTCTTGGACTGAAGATTTTATCATCTCTTTATGGCTGCAGATAAGAGGCTGATGCAAACACTGAGGGCTTACAAGACAAGGTGATGGTGTCACAAATTCCTGTCACAAACCAGCCTCAAAAACAGGCACTTGGGCTTTCTGAAACCTGCTGATGAGAATATTTAACAGCTTCTTCAAGGCACTAACTGCTGTCCCTCTGTCTTTATGGAATCACAGAATCATTAAGGTGGGAAACGACCTTCAAGAGAATCAAGTCCAACCATCTACTGAACATTCTCAGGAGCACTAAACCATGAAGTGTCTGCACATTTTTGAACCCCTCCAGGGCTGGTGATTCCTCCCCCTCCCTGGGCAGCTGTTCCAAGGCCTCACCACTCTCTCAGGGAAGAATTTCTTCCTAATATCCAATCTAAACCTCCCCTGGAGCAACTTCAGCCCATTGCCCTGGTCCTGTCCCCATCCCCTGGAAGCAGAGCCCAGCACCCCCTCACTGCCCCCTCCCTGCTGTCAGCCTAACTAACTCACATTAGCCTCACTTACCCAAACTCCTCCTTTCCTTCAAGCACTGGCAACCTTCTAGGCTTCCTCAGATTTTTATGGCATTTTTAGCTTTCTTGCTGAAGGGAGCCATGCAGAATGTGAAATTATTCTCCCTGTAATTCATGGCCAGCTGTTTCTATGTAGCTCCTAAGCTATGTACCTGAACTGCTTTATCTATCAGCTGGCTTTATCTTGCTTGGTACACTGCCTTTCTGCTTCAACCTGACTGGAGAGAGGGGAAAAAGGCCCCTATAATTTAAAATAACTACCATCAGATTATCAACTTAATTGAAATTAATGGTGCATAGGATGAAGAGCAGGTCAGCACAAGTTAAATAATATTTGGCTAAGCCTGCAAGACAGTGGACACTGATGGATTCTGCTGTGGGGGTACATCAGGAGCTACCAAAAGCCAGCACTGCCTGCTAAGAGATGATCTTTAAGCATCTCATGGAGGAAAAGTCCCAGAAGAGGAGGGAATAAAAAGGGCAAACAGTAGCAGCTTCAAAAGAAAGGTGAATTCCAGAGGAGTCAGCCTACCTTCCATGCTTGGCAAGAAAATAGACAATAAGGAAGCAGGTGATTCAAAAGCACCTGAAGGAAAGGCCAATGCTAAGAAACATCCAACAGTGGTTTGTCAGAAGCAGGGTGCTCACATCCAGTGATGTTAAGATCCAGGAATTACTTCTCTACCTAGTCAGGGGAAGGAGAAATCATTGCCATTCCCAACTGTTCTCCAGCATCATTATGAAAGTTGTAACTCCTCACGTTGCACAAATGTGGTTCTGTGACTTTCAGCAACATCCTCTGGGCAGACTGTGAATGTTTAATGGAGTTTAAATTTTAATGACTTCCCCCCCCCCCCCTTTCAAAATTTGTAGCCTAATATACCAGTTTATTGCACTTCTGAGTTAATGTAGTGGTGATAAAAGTACCAGTGCTTCTTCCTTTAGATCTACCTGTTTATCCATTCAGTGGTGCCAGGGGACTGAGTACAGCCTGAGCACCAGAAACACTCTCCAGAACAGATGCATTCCTTGGAAGGAGAGCAATTCCTCAGGCACAAGGCAAAAAGAATGTGAGTTTTCCTCAACAGAAGAGCACCCAGAGGCAGCTCAAACCACACTCAGCACCCATGTGTGACAGTGGGATGAGCTCTGGGTGCTCTGTGGAGGGCCAGTCAATGCAGCTGCTGGAGCAGGGCAAGCAGCAAAGAGAACTGAGCACTTGGGTGATGCCCTGTGACCTGTCAACTAAAAACTGCTGTTGCCAGGCAGGTGATCAAGGGCATTTCCAATGGAGGGAACTTCGGGGGGTGTCTGTGCTCCATCTCCATCAGCTACATGCAGCCTTAAGATCACAGACAGCCCCCCCCCCGGCTCCTCAGTCCAGTCAGTGGCTGCTGGAAAGTCAATTAGCTCACCCTAGAACAGACAGCAGGGCTCAGCTCTGTTGTCTGGAGGCTTCCAGACTGGGAAACAAGATCTAGAGCCCCAAGAAAACCCCATGCCTACTGGGATTGGCATCCAGAGATGAGGTGCAGTTCCCTGGGCAGCTCCAGCCATTCCAGGTGGCTTTTCTTAGGCATTTGAACCTCACCCTAGCTCTGGATTGGATAAATGAAACCCTGCTGACAGGCAGACACCTGTTTGCCAGCATAAAAATTCATCTGAGGTGAATTCCATCTTTGGAGTCTCCTCAGAGTTTCACTCCTGAAGTGAAATATACACTTGGACTTAAAGCAGTAGAGTAGGAAAGAGGTGAAGATGGGAGGGAGCTCAGAGCAGAGCATCAGGAGAGATAATGGTCCTGGAAACCAGTCTGATGAAGGAAGAATTCAGTGCCTGTGGGTATGTGGATGCCCAACAATCACCTGCAAGTGTCTATATATTGATCTGAAGAGAATTGTGATCTGTTGCTTTCTGGGTCCATGGAGGGCAAGAAATGAAGCCCAAGTCTTGGTTTTCAGCACAGAGATGTGTGTTAGCTAATAGGAGAGGGAAAACATCCAATAAATCTCCTAACAGGAAAGGTATTAAAAAATGAAAATACTATGACCAAAAATATATAAATAATAAATAAATACTAAATATTATGCCAAAAAAAACCCCACTTCCAACTTGATGGTCAGAGATGGAGCAAGAGGGATGGAGGGTCTCAGTCCCCCTCCTCTGTACAACACTCTTGAGGGTTGGTACATGAAAAATTACTCACCTTTAGTAGGAACTCTGCACAAACACCAATTTTTTTTCATCCTCAAACATTCCCCTGCTGTGTGTATACACTGAGCTCCCACTCATGGCAGTATTTCTGTAGCAGGCATATGGATAGTACCAGATCATTCTCACTGACTCATTATTTACATGCAAAATGCCATGAAGACTGGAGAGTGCTCTACACCTGGAATGCTATATTTGGCAGCACCAAGTGAGTCAGGTTTGCTAGCAATGCCAGCAACAGGCAGGCAAATAAATGGCCATTTTAATTACATTTTGTTGCTATTTTACAGCAAGATTTGTTAGTTTGGCCAAGAAAGACATGTGGAGTGTAAATATTTTCCCTTCTGTGCTCCCACCTCTTGAAGGTGGCAGGGAAGGGTCACTCTAGGTGCTGCTCCCATATATATGTCAGAGCCCATGGAGCACAGGGACCTGCTGCAGGCAGCTGCAGTTCCAGAGGTGTCTTTTAAGGTGAGGACTTGCCAACTGCAGGAATTGATGGCCACCTTCCAGAGTCTTCCTAGCCTGGCTGCCAGGTTCTGGGCCACCAGCCATGGCCAAGCAGCAGCAGCAAGGTTATGAGCAGATCACATCCAAGGTGAAGCTTCTACACAACACAAAGGCTGGTGGTTCTCCTGCTGATGGTCCCAAAGCTGTCCAATGACCAGGCATGACAAGAAGAAGAAGAAAAAAAGATTATTTCTTTCTTTAAAAGCCCTTTCTAACAGGATTGCTCAGAGTTTTGCTCTCCTTTGTTGCTAAATATACCAAGTACTATAAAGAAAAGTCATCCCACTGCTGGAGCCAATCCATGAGGGACATTACTTGAAAGGTTTTTTCTCTTCTTAAAGGAAAGAAATCATGAGAAGCCACTGCAGAGCAGTGAGGAATAGCACCTCCTCTCCTGAATCCCTGAGTTTTGAGCTAATGCTCTTTCTAATTGAGATGCTTAGTGACTAATGACAAAAGAAAGGATGCAGCCAAGCCTGGCTCTGCACTGGCAAGTTGATCCATATGCATTTTCCCATGCCACTCAAGGATATTTCCCATAAGAAGGCAGGAATCAGGCTGTGAGACAAGCAGGCATGAGGCAGATACCCCATCCACACTGAGCAGTCACCATCAAACTATCCCTGGACACTCCAGATTCTGCACCTCATCCTTTCAAGTCCAAACCTGGGGTGTCTTTCAGCTTTAAAGGAGTCAGGACAAAGTGCCAAGCTGTGTCATTTCTTGTCCCTTTACCAAATATTCTCCAGAGCTGCTCAGGGACCCTGGCTTGAGTCACTCTGGTGCCACAGAGTCACCAAAAAAAATCTGTTTTCAGGTTGCTCTGGGCTGTGTTTCTCTCAGACTCTCCCCAAAGGATGGTTTTGCAGCCCTTAAGGCATCCTGAATTTGGACTGAACTCCAGTCACAAGAACTATAATGAAGTCAAAGGAACCAGAGCATTGAAAACTGCTGGTGAGTGCAGAAATATGCCCATTTTTCCATGACCTGCTGCTCTTCATGCTGAGCCTCCAGCACCTTCCAGAGTCACTTCCACTGTGCACAGAGAAAGAGGAAAATTAGAGATGAACCTGGATAACCTTTGGAAACCCCCCACTCCAGACCTCACAGCTGCTCCAAGGACCTGCTGCTACTTCTTCATCTGTTTGATAACCAAGATATGCAAGGGATTGTCTCCAAAAGAAGGATTTCTATATGTGAGTGTAAAAATATATATAAAAAATGAGCCACAGGGGCACCTACCCTGGCCATGCAGCTTCTGGGTGTCACTGAGCTCCTCAGGAGAACCCATCAGCATGGCAGGAGCTTCTCCTTGGAACAGCTACTCTGTCAAAAGAGCAAATCAGCCCCAAATTCAGGGGCTGCAATCATCTTGGATAAGGTCCTCCCTGTTCTTCTGCTGGGCACAGTATTGATTCAAGCCCATTCTTTTCAAGCCTCATTGGGAGTACAATGAGGAGTGATAAATTCTTATTTTAATGTGAATATAATGACATAAAGATACTTTTAAAGGAATTAGCTTCTCAGCCTTGAGAGTCTGCAGTGTCTTGTTGCCATCCAGTTCTTGTGATGCTGAGATCAGTGAGGTTCAGGACGTGCCAGGGGGGACTGAGTGCTGCCTGAAGAGGCACCTGCAGAGGACAGGCTTGTCTCTCAAACAAGGTTTTTTTCTGCTTGGAAGGAGCATGAGATTGCCAAGAGCTGAGAGCAGCAGCCAAAGTCTTCAGTAGACTGTTGGGTGAGTGGTAGTGCCCATGTCTGTGTCTAAAAAGCTGCTAGGAACAGCTTTGAGATAGGAAACCATGCTCTCGTGCCTCAGTTTACCCAAAGCAAGTCTCCAGTTGTTGGGACCCTCCAAAATCTTTGCATACAGCACTCCCCACCCACACTGAGTCTATTCTGCACAGGACTGCTCTTCACATTCCCCTGTGACCAAAAGTGATGACCAAAAACTCTGGCCTTAAGGCTTAAATACCACTGCCTGAGAACTGAAGACAGCAAAAGGTGGCTGGATGGATCTAGATGAATCCTGAAGTGTCAACACATGAATACTGAAGTGTCTGTCTAATGAAGATGAGGCAGTAGCAGCCAGGCAGTGATGAGGACATGAGCTGGGTGGAGAACAGAGGGGAGCATGTGCCAATTAGCTGAAAATGAGGCTGGAGAAGGCTTGAGCTGCACTCTGTTTCTCTAAGTGCACTAACTGCTTGGCAGAGGAGAAACAGCTGAGGTTGCACTGGAGCTAGAAGGTATTTTTTTCCCATGGTCACTCAAGCTAATACAGCTCAACTTTGATGTTTCAGCAGCAGCAAAACCATGAGAACCTACCTAGAGAGGCTTCCCTGCACTCTAGCCAACTGCAACCTCACTAAGCAGCTGAGGAGCAGCAGGACAGGTTCTGAAGTCAGAGATTCACAAGACATCACTGCAGTGTCCTTGCTTGCACCTGGCTCCTGGATGGAGGCTCCTGAGTTTGTCCAGAGCTCCCCTACAACTCAGCACAACAAATCCTACATCTAGACACTCATCATCAATCTAATTCCCAAGGAGCATTGTCTCAAGTGGAGGGTTCAACTTGTCTTACCACGTGTTTGCCCAGGTAAAAAATCCCTTTTTCTGTCCTGAAGGGATTCAGAGCATAGGATGAGATGAATTCCTGAGGTCCCCTACATAGGTTGTCCTGAAGTACAATGGTAGGAACAAGGTCCATGGTACTTAGTTTTCCACTTAAATAATATTTTCAGCAGTGGGTAACACAACCTTTGCTCTGGAGGTCACTCCCACCTCCCCACACTGTCTCAGCCTTGCTGCACAGAGGGAGCAAAGAGCCCTACAAAGGCTGGCCAAGAGCTGCAGGGGAAGCAGGTTGGGTCTGAGGGGTATGGGCAAAGCTGAGCAGAACCCAAGGGTGGTGACAAACACGTTTGACAGGGTGCAGCAGCCAGAGAGAGGAGGAGTGAGAGCTGTGAGCACAGAGGAACCAAGAGAAGCAAGTCCTGCTCTTTGTTCTGATGTGGCTCACTGCAAAGCCCTTGGCAGGAGGAAGACATATGCTCAGCCTTCCATTTCACCTCTGCAGACATCCTTCTTCCCATCTGCAGCACGACAGAAATTAATATTCCCCCATGGCTGGGGAACTGCATTTTTGATTGCTGGCTGATGCCACAGGAATGCCAAGTGGGCTGCTAGGAACAAAGCTTGTGTGCTTGTTCTGTGGCTGACTTAGTTTCCCCAGGGCAAGGCAGAGGAGGAGAGGGACTGGGTGAGGTGAAGGACACAGAGCACACAGCAGACCCATTTTCACACCAGACCTAAAGCTGCTGCTGTGCTGCCTGCTGACCCCCAGGACACAGATGCCCAGGGAGATGAGGACACAGCACCTTCCTTGCCCTCCCTGGGAGTGCTCTGCTGCAGTAAACCCCTCTGCTTCCCAGGGACCCTCTACTTGCCTTGGCTGCTGAAGGCCACACAGGGCTTGAGCATGATGGAGAGTTCATCAATGGGGATGGGGAGGCAGAAGATTTGTCTTCCCTGCTAGGAAATCTTTTCAGTGACTCCATAAAACATTAAGATCCATAGGGAATGACCCTCTCCTCCAGCTCTGCACTCAAAGGTGGCACCAAAGGATTTGATTCATCAGATACTTCTCTTGGCCCACAGCAGATCCCTGTGGTGTCCAATGGCAGTAACAATCAGGATATTGTGGGAGCACCAAAGACACTGGGACAGATTATGGACACACTGTGCCCGTGGGAAAAGCTCCTCAGTGGACACAGACATCCAGGATTTTCTGTCTATCAGGTTCCTACATCTCCCCTCCTGGACTGCAGTACTCCTAGAATATTTCTGCTCAGGGAAATCCTCCAGCTTCTTGAGTGTTCCCACCTACACAGGGTGCCCCACCACCAGACCAAGGTGCTATGGGGGAGAAAACACTGCCCAGTGCCCAGCCTCCTGCTCAGGTGCTTCCTGGCAGAGCAGAGAAGCTGCACTGCTCTGGATTTATATGGCATTCAGGCCAGCTCTAGGCACTGGTAAAATCACAGCTCAGACAGCAGAGCAGCTTCTGCAGGGGGGAAGTGGCTTGAGCAGCAGCAAAGGGTTGTGAGGACATGGGGAAGAACCAGAGGAAAACTGAGTTTACTGACATGTAAAAATCTGACTCAATAACCTTCCCTCCCCACTCCCAGTCAATACTTCCACCACCAAAGGCATCACCTGACATTATCCAGCTTCTTGAGTGAATCCCTGGCTTCTGCCTGACTCTTCAGAGGAATCTCAGTGGTTTTCAGACTGGAGGGGCTCTGGAAGAGAAGCTCATTCCCACCAGCTCCTGCAGAAAGCATGGCAGCAGCCCTCCCTCTTCTTCAGCAAGCAATGGGGCTGTGCTTGTGCTCCTGCCCTCTCTGCTAGCTGCAGATTGACAGCAGGGCTCAGAGGAATGGAGATGAGTGCTCTTATTATCTGTCTGCACCCATGCAAATGCACAGTGTGGGTTATGAGGTGAGGGAGAAAGGTCTCATTCAGCAAGACAGAAGAGGCAGCTGGGGAAGTAAATAAATGTTGGCACTCTCCCTCGTGGATGGAGGGAGGAGGACTCTTGCCACCTGTGAGCATGGTTTCCAGAGCTGACAGGAAAAGACCCCAGGGAAGTGTAATTCCAGAAGTGTATTTAATCAGCAGAAGTCTCATCAGCAAAAAAAAAAAATAAATAAAAAGCAAGTCTTGAAATAAAAAGCAATGGGAAATGGCAGGACACAGTTTAACCCTTGCACCCTCTGAGGGTGGTTAGAAGTTTCTAGTGAAGTCTCTTGTTTACTTGAGTGAGATGCTCAGCAGCCAGACCTTGGTGTGTGACAGGCTCAGCCCTCCAAAGGCAAAAGGCAGCAGGTAAATTGGCAGCTGAGCAGCCACAGCAAGGGTTAATTCAGATTAATGCAGCTAATAGTGAAGCCATCAGCAGAAACACTCAGAATCTCTTAGTCTGGCACTTTGAAAGGGAATCCTTGGAGCCAGCTACCAAATTGCTTTGCAAAGCAGGAGGATTTGGCTCATAAAAAGTAAAGCTAAACTCATCTAGAATTCATCCCTCCTTCTCAAGACAGGATTTGATCTACTCAAGACATTCCCAGTATTTGTCTACCCTGTTCTTAAATACTTTTGTGATGGAACATCCCCTGTTTTTTTATTATCCTTACTGCTCCAAAACTTTCTCCTGACCTAAGCTCCTTTGTTAGATGATTTAAGCCCTCTGCTTCTTGCCCTCCACACCCTGGGCAAGGAGAGTAGTATATTCTGTTAGTCTCTGAAGCAAGAGGCATTTCTATTTTCAGACTCTGTTCCTTCAGGTTGAGAAATCCCAATTCCCTGCATAGTTCTTTTTTTGGTACTGTCCCAAAAGGGGGGAAAAAAAAAAGAGTCATTTAGAGGAGTCTGGTCATTTCTGTACACAAATGTTTTGCAAACTCATAAATGAAGAGCAGGAGGAACAGATTGGTGTTTATGGCTTGGTGCTGATCTCCACTCTAAGAGATCTCCAGCAGTTCTCAAGTGAGGGCAGAGACCCATTGGGTCTGTATGGACACAGGGGATGGGATGAAGTCTCCCCCAAACAGGGCAAAGGAAGGATTCATGTCTGTGTTCCCTGAGATGGCTCAGAGCAGCAGGAGGAACCTGGGAGTAGAGCTACCAAGCGTGTTTCCCTCTCTGAGCTACTGCTGGAGAACCTTAGCCCAGCATTTCTGGTCTGCAGCCCACTCCAGCTGCTCCTGCAGAGGCAAGAAGAGGGGTCCCAGGCTTCTCTTTGGTGAGACCCAGGCAATGACAAGTGAAGGACAGAGCCTGAGCACCACCAGCCCACCACTGATCCACTGGTTCCTGTCTCCATGCCCATCCTCCAGCACAGCTGACCACCCTGGGGCCAGCTCTGGTAAAGAATCCACAGCAGGACACCAAAGAATTCACTTTCTCCTCTGAATTATTGGTAGGAAGAGACTCCTCCAGTGCTGAGGACCTGAGATGAGAAGCAGAAGTGTGACAGCTCCTCTCTTGTTCCCCAAGGGTGCCACATCTACATGCCCAGCACTTGCACTGCTGTTTCTGCAATGAAAGCATAACTCTGGGTTGTCATTTGCCAGCAGCTGTCTTGGATGGATATGCTTGGCTTGATCACTTGTACAGTCAGCCTAAGAATAGCTTCCTCTCTAACATCTGATTTCTCTTAAAGGATAAAAATAAAACAATCAGAGGCTGGAAATAAAAGAGCAAACTGCTGAACACTGCACTGCATGCATCTATGTTTAATGAAGGAAAATTTCCCTTTACGAGGGCCACGAGTTATGTGTGTCAAGCAGATCTGGCCTGGGGATCAGTGGCTGAGCTGCCACTTCTTCTTCTGACAGCTCAATGATTTTTCATATGACAGAGAGCTCCAGTTGCTCTGATCACCCTCAGCAGCTCAACTTTGATCCTGACCCCAGCAGGCTTGCAGCCCATAACTCTCCCAGCCAATGCCTAGGAAGGATGCAGGCAGCATCACAGCCAGGATGTGCCCAGGAAGGCTTGGGGAGGGAGGCAGCTCTGGGTTGCAGCCTGTGTTTGACCTCAGGGGCTAAGGAAACAGCTCTTGGCTGGTGCTGGGGATGGTTTGAGAGTCCTGGGGTCTTCTAAGGCAGCCTGAGAAAGTGTTTTGCTTGCACAAAGGGCATGATGCTTCTGTTCAGCATGGACAGAGCAGATCAGGCTTCCCAGCTAGAAGTAGCACTTGGTACCTTTCCTTCTCCCCTCCCTGTTTGCACTCTGCATCCCACCAGCATTCCTCTCACTCAGAGGATCTGTGCTCCATGGACCAAAAAAAGGTTTGTTTTTTTTCTTTTTCCTTTTTGGAAACAACCAAACAAATCCTAAACAAACCCAAAGCAGTGGGAAGTTGAATGTGAGCAGCATCCTGCCCAGGACAGTCCCACTGAAGAACTCACTAACCAAGAAGGAGATGCTGAAATCAAGAGACTTTCCATTGAGTTTTGTTAGGGGTTTGTTTTTGTTGCCAGACCTGTCACCTGAATATTTCTCCTTACCCCAATTAACCAGATCCAAGCCAAACCTTCCACTGATTGCTGGGGGCTGCAGCACAAACACTTGTGTTCAGGGCAGGGGATGGGCATCAGTGGGCTGGGGCACCCCCCTTGTGGCAGCTGAGCTTAGTTGGATTTTGGCTGGAATTTCTCCCCCATTCTTCCTCTCTTCTTCATGATATTTGATTTTTCTTCAGAAGAGAATCCTTTGCTATGGTTATATTTTAATGGGAATTTTAATCACTCACTTGGCATGACATTAATCACTGAAGATTTAAAGTGTCTTCAAATTGTAGTTTCCTTCCCCTTGAATGCCAGCCACACATTTTTGTTTACAGTGAAATGCTAAGGAAAAAAATTAAATAGATATAAATCCTTCAATCTCTTTGCCTCAGTGCTAATTGGGGGTTTATTACTGCTTCATTTGCTTACAATTGAATCCAACAAAAACCTCCATCCTTCTTTCATGCTGCTGCTAATTGAATTGAGTGGGTTATAATGATATTACTGTATATACAGAAATGAACGTTTTAAAAATAAAGAAATGAACATTACAACTCTGCCTCTAAGGGGACAGACTCAGCAGCTGACTGCAGAGTTTTCTCAGGCAGATTTTACTGCCAGTCTCAAACTCCTGGGCACTTTCTACACTCAGATGCACACAGAAATCAGACAGAGGCAATGCTGCTGGAAGGATGGGTTTTTCCAGAGAAAACTGATGGCTTTTCCAGAGAAAACTGATGGCTTTTCCAGAGAACTGAGGCTGGACAGCATCTTTGCACTGGAATTCTGCTGGGATTTTGGTACCTAATTTCAACCCAGGCAGCACTGCAGATCTGGGTTGGGACCACAAGCTTTAGCACCCCAGTTCAACACTTCTTGCTGGTTATAAACTTGGGGTTTCTTTGGTGAAAATTGCTATTTAAAGAAGCTACCTTGTCAAAAAAACATTTGTTGTATCTGGTGATTATTTGTAGGGAGTGTTTGGCATGTTTCTTATCAATGTGGCCCCCAAAAGCATCCTGCTGCTTCATTGCTTGAAGTTGATTTAAGTGCAGAAGTCCTGCATTAGTAGCTATTTAATCCTGGCTTCATGAGACATTAAGTGTTGGGTTGTTTTTTGGGGTTTTGTGGTGTTTTGTTTTGTTTTGTTTTTTTTAAATTAGAATGACACAGTTTATTTGTCAAAACAAACCATGAGTAGAAATGGGAAAAAAAATCATGTTAAATACATTTCAAGAGGATTGGTTTCATTGGGTCTGTTTGCAGTTCACTATGGAATTGCTAGTGCAAATTATATACAATTATCTAAAAAATAATGGTATCAAATCCATTATAAATATGGATTGCTAGAGCAAATCTACTGGTGATCAGGGAATGTGAGGAGGAGGAGCCACAGGGCCCACACAGAGGGCTGCAGAGTGTGGCCCTGTTCACATCACTCCTGCCATTAAAAGGAGGGTTTTTTAAATTTTATCAAGACCTGTTTTGATTTGGATGCTGAATCTCATCTATTTCAAACTGATTTGACAAGAATAAAAAACATTTTAATGGATTTGGTGCCATATGGAAGGAAACACACACACAGTGCTGCCCAAACCCACAACAAGAGAGGGAAAAACTGGAAGAGTTTTTTTCCCTGTTATGTATTCACATTTTGATTTCACTGCCCTTGACTTTGGTAAAACACTTTTTATCTCCCATTACCTTCCTTTTATTCTTGGAATGAGGCCATCATTCTGCAATGCATCTAGAGAAAGCTGTTGAGGATGCTGAGGGTGAGTGGAGAGCAGAACAGCAAACTCTCAAAGTGGCAGCTGTGCTTCTCTGAGTTATGGCACTGCTCAGTCTGGAGGAGACCAGCTCTAGACTGTATCACCCTCCTGTCCTCACCCAAGGTGCTTCTTCTCTTCCCTCTTGTGCTGCTGCTCTGTTCAGCTGGGTAGTGACTGTTCTACCCTGAGCAAATGAGAATGTAACCCTCTGGAGAACAGGATTTCATGCAAACCCATGCCAGCACACCAACACTTCAAGCATACACATAGCTGGGTACAAATTAATCTGGTTTACAGGCTAAATAATCTGGTAAATCATGCCTGCCACCTGCTCCACATCTTCTGGCAGCCTGAGGAAAGCAGTGGTTGTTGTGGATGTGGGGAAAAGCCATCTTTTTGCCACCCAGGGTCTGCAGGATGGGTAGGAAATGGGGCTTGGGTGACCAGATGGAAGCACCTCTGGTCTGCTGACAACACCAAACCAGGTGGTGAGGGCACATGATGGAGGAGAACCATCTGGCAGAGCCCTGGACAGGCTGGAACAGTGGCAAGCAACTGCTGTAGGAAGTTTAACAAGTGCAAGGCCCAGTTACTGGGATGGTATCAATGAGGAGCCCATGCCAGACTGGGATCTGTGTGGCTGAGAGGGACTTGGGAGGACAACCAAGGGGAGTCAGCAGTGAGATGCTGCAGTGCCAAAGGTAGGTTGGATCCTGGGCTGGGATCTGAACACATACAGGTAGAGGGTCCAAAGGTGGGCTACAAAAATGATCAAGAGAACAAATACTGCAGTAATTAAAGGGTGGTTAATAAAGGAGCTTGTGGTGGCTCTCCATCACCAGCCACATGGAGAGGACAAGGAGAAATGGGTACAAATGGCAAGAGGAGAAGCTTCATCTCAGTGTAAGAATATCAGAAACTCAGTATATGGTCTCTACATTGCTGCAGCATCCAGCTCTGCCTTCAGCTAGACTGTCCAGGTGCTTCTGTGACACAGCTTTTGTACCATAACATCCCTTGATCAGCTTCCCTGTGCTCTGCACAGCTCTGGTCCTGCAAATCCTGCCCTGCCTTTGAGCAGCAGAGGGAGGAGTTGATTCAGTGGCTGGCACAGGGACTTCATCCATTCAGCACAACCAACTGTGCCATGAGTACCCCTAGATGGATTATCTTGATCATCTTGGAGGCACATTGCTGGGCAGTGGCTCCTGATGTCTGCCCAGGGATTTGGGAACCATTATCCCTGTCTTTTGCAAGGATATTACTTCAATTCTTCACGGGACTATTTGTTGGCATTGGCCACAAGTTGCACCAGTTCTCCAGCCTCTGGGAAGCATTTGCAACACACCTTGTAAATCACAAGCATTTTACAGTTATTCCTGGAGAGGAATCTTTCAGATGTGAAAAACTTCCCTATGTTTCTTCCTGAAAAGAGGACAAGAGGTGCTGGTGTTGAATGCACCAGGATGGATCAGGGACCCTAGTGCAGGTTTTGTCTCTGCCAGGGTGTCATTGTCACCACACCTTGCTTCCCAGCAACCCTTTGAGCAGGTGACACAGCAGCTCATCTCTGAATAACAGGGGTTCAGATCTTCCTTTGCACAAAGCCACAGAAAGCAGGAGCAGGTTTCTATCACATTCAACATTTACTTTGGCTTTTTACAGTCCAGAAGAACAAGGTTTTTATGTTGCCTCCCACTGGTACTGCTTAGAAAGAGCTCTCTGAAATTCAGCAGATCAGGGATATGTTTGAAGGTTAAAGTCACTACATGCTCAGTTTGGATGTCTCTGAACACACAGTTCTCAGACTGTCCCCACCAGGATACTCACAAGTGCAAAATTACCTCCTCCAGTTTGGAAATGGGGTGCTTGGAATTAACTAAAGGCCATAGAGAAGGAATTCAGCTAGGAATAACTAAGGTTTAAATTCCTGTCCTGTCCATATGAATAAATGTCATGGTTTAGGGTCAGGGCATCTCTCTAGACCTGTAACAGCCACTCTCTGTTAACCCCCTTCCCTCTCCAAATGAGGACAAAAAGGGAATGAGGAGAGAGACTCAGAGATTAGAGAAGGGAACTGGAGCAGCTTGAATGACAGTGAAAATAACAGTAATGGAATATATACAAATATACACAAAACCAGTATAGAACCCACCCCCTGATGCCAATTCCATCCCCAGCCCCAGCCTGGGCCCAGCAGCAGATGGGAGCTGTGCTCAGGTGCTGGATCCAGGATCAGCCAGCTCAGGGTGGAAGGCAGAAGGGACAGAGTCCCCTGGGATGCCACCAGGGAAGAAGTGAGGAAGGAGCCAGAAGAGGCCCTGAGCTGAGCAGGACTTGCCCCTCCTGCCCCCTCAGCTTCACCCCAGCCCTGCCCTCCATGGGCTGGGGTCCCTGGCTGGGCAGTTTGGGGTCCCTGGCTGGGCAGTTTGGGGTCCTTGGCTGGGCAGTTTGGGGTCCTTGGCTGGGCAGTTTGGGGCCCCCTGTCCTGTCCCCTCCTGCAGGTGCCTTTTCCTTTCTGCACCCCCCTGTGCCCACGGGGTGTTTGTGATTTCAGGATAGGAAATCACTGATTTCTTTACAAATTCAATCCTCAGGGGCTGCACAATCCACTTCTTTAAATCCTTGGGGGCATCCTTTCAGAGGAGAGGAAAAGCAGCCTGCAGAAAAGTTTGCCTGAAAGCTGCATGGCTCAAAAGCTCTCACTTGCTATGCACCTCATGCCCAGAGCTGCCTGCTGCACAGAAGCACCAGGAGCACAGGCTGTAGCTGGTTTGAAACCATTGGAGATCACTTGCATTGTTCAGGAAGATTTTATGCCATGTCCTTTTGCTCTGGTAATGATTTGTTGTTCTATTGTGTTTCATTAAGCTATTATTTGGCAAGTGTTTTGTGATGCATTGCTTGCAAGCTGCTCTAGGAGCTGTTTTATGGGCTGGAGTGACAATTCAGTTATCAACAGGCAAAGATTAATGGTGTTAATTATTCCATCAGATTGGTCCTTCCTTTAAGTCTTTTGTTTAGAGGGAGGGGTGAATTAAAATGAGTGAGTGGAGGTTGTGTGTAATAGGTGGAGGCATTTCTGCTGCTGGAAGATGCAAGAGATGTAAGAACATGAAATATCTTTAAATATTCTCTATTTTCATGTGGCTACTGTATGGAAATGCATCACTAATGGGAGGGTACAAGCTACACAGCAAAACTAAGAGCACACCAAGTAAACTGCTTGCCAAATATGGACAAAAAAACAGATAAAAGTAAATTATTTGTCATCACCTACAGCAGTTTTGCTGAAGTGGACTGGAGTATGCTAAAGTTTTCTGTAGGAGGCACATGCCCAGTGAACACAGATCCTTTCAGAGCATCTGCTGGAAGAACTGCTACCCCAGAGAAAAAAACCATACCTACTGGGTTAAAAACATTCAAGAGGTTTCCTGTGTGGGACAGGGACAGTCTCCCCATGTGCCATAGGACAATTTAATGCACAAACCTGGACAATTCCTGTGTTTCCTGCTCCATGGGCTTGGCTGCTGAAGTATCTGCCAGTTAGTGAAGATTGGAAGGGTTTTTCTGGGAGCTTCTGCCACTCCTGAACAAGTGGCCTGAAACCAGCATGGTGCCTCCATGTGAAGTGACATCTGTAATAAATGGAATATCAAATAATAACTCAATTTGATTTTACTCAAATATAAAGTATCAAATATAAAGGTGGTTTTTTTTTACTTCTGCTGTTTTGGAGTAAAACTGATCTGACCCCAGTGAGCTGTTGTTCATCCTTGGTGGTGGAAGATTCCATTTCAGTCAAATCATCTCTTCCTAGAGAATAGGATTTTGAATATATTACTAATGGAAATATTCCTTTGACAGTACACATTGAAAACTTCACTGTGAGGGCACTCACAGACTGGAAAAGGTTGCCTAGTGCAACTCCTGCTCCCTTCCTCTAGGCTTCAGAGGGGAAAAAGATGCTGCTTCCTCAGGCAAGCAGCCTAAAGCCTGACCTCTTTCTGTGTAGTTCCACTTTTCTCTCACTTATTAGCAAGTGTTACAAGGATTATGCTGCTTGAGGAGGGTTTTGGGTGCTCTGCAGTGATGTGTCTGAATCATCCTGTTGTAGCAAGTGGGGAGGGTAATTTTCCCAGTGTTAATAGGGAAAAGCATGTGGGAAAATGTAATGATTGGAAGAGGTGCCTTGAGTGGAAAATGGCTGCTAATTAGGAGGTGTGTGGGTGTCATCTGGGGCTCTGTAAACTATAGGTCATGCCAATATTTGAATCCTCTGAAGGTTTGCGTGTCGTTAGGAGGAAATAATTAGTATTTCACTTTTCATGGGGAAATTGTGATTAACTGTGAGCTAACCTTTTAAAAGTGGTTGCAGGTTCTCCAGAATTGCTGCTTTCAGAGCTGTGTGCTTCATGACAACCAGAGGGCATGTGGAAGTCTCACTGACTACCCAAGGGTCTCCATCTCTCTGATCCAGGCAATTATTTCACCACCTCTTCATGCTGAAACACCCTCTTTACCCACCTGAGATCTACCCACAGAGCCCTGGCTAACCTAAATCAAAAGCTGGGAAGGAAACTGGAAGCATGAACTGGTTTGTCAAGAGTCATTTCAGATACTCAAGCAGTGTCAGGACTACAGGACTGAGCTCCCTTTTCAGAGAGGAGAGTGCCAGGATGTCACACCACTCCCCTCCCATGCAGATACCCAGTTTAACCTCCAAGAACCTCTCTCAAGCCATGCAAGGGGATCCATCCAAGATGCAGGAGTCTCTGCTCTCACTGGCAGACTCTAGAGACCAATTCCATGGAGCCATGGGGCCAAATCTCTGCATTTCTTCATTGAGATTCCTAGGACACCCTTGAGACTAATAACATATCCCAGGGCAAGGATCTCCTGGAGCTCCAAAGCATTGCTGTGTTGCTGGGAAGCATGGATTGTGGATCCATGTAGCACCTCCAAGGGCTCAGAAAGTCTTGTATTCTGATTTTATGTGACCTGCAGCCCACCTCCCACCCACCCCTCTCTGCAGCTCCCATGGACCATATGCTGCCCCTGGCAGCAACACTCAGTGTAGGAGCTGGCAGAGCTCCTCCTGTTCTCCCTGAGCCACCACAGATACCAGAGGAGCTGCCAGCCATTGCCAGGCAGGAGGCTGGGCCAAGAGCCATCTGTCCATGCTTCCTTTCTGCCACTGCTGCTGCCCAGCAAGTGCCCACAGCCCTGTAGAACAAGTTGCATTTGGCCTCAGGTGGAAAAAATAAAAGTGGTTCTGAGAGGAAAACGTGGCAAGAATCCTGAATTTTCACCATTTTTTAAACCAAAAGGTATGCATGCCAGAGGAAATGATGAAGAGGAAGAAGAACCTTGCTGGGCTGGAGCAGTGTGTGACCATATGTGCCAGCCCCAGGGTCTCAGGGATGCTGGGCTTGGAACAGAGGTGACATCTTCATCCAGAGAGTTAATAATAGATGTGCAAATAAAGCCTGTGGGGTCATTTCTCACCTGAGGGGAAGTGGTGAAGGTGACACTACTAGGCTTAGCTCAGACACTACTGCCCAAAGCATGTGCACCATGAAACCCCATGTGAACAGACCCCCCCAGGCTGGGATAATGCTGAGGGGAGTCCTGAGGTTCTGCTGAGGAGAAGGAGGCAGCTCCCACACACTAAATCCCCCTCAAAAATAGATGTGTATAGGCAAGGGGGTGACTCCAGCAGCCTGCAAAGCTGAATTCCTGAAGCAACTCCAAATAGAATGATTTGAGAGGGCAGAAGTTTCCAAGGGGTGAGCACAACTGAAGGAAATTAGAGCAGCACAAAGCAAATCACCCCCCAAGGCTGCCAGTGGCTGGAGACTCTCACAGGGGGTAGCTGCATGGAGCATCCTTGCAGAATCCAGAGTGTTTCTCTCTGCTTCAAGCTTCTGCAGGTTTCTGGGGATGCCTGTGAGCCACCTGGAAGCAGAAGTGGGATGCTGGGCCCAAACTGGCTGTAATTGGTGCCCAGGGACACTAGATGGAGAAACACTTTTAGGGATAGAGAGCAGGTGAGGGGCTGTGTCCCCAGCCTCCCAGCAGGGAGAGGGAGTGTCCTCAGCTCACTGTTATTGATGCTGTTGGCTTCCAGTTTTGCTTAAAAGCTTTCTGGTTTCAGATCCCATTACAGCTCCATACAGGCCATTAGTTAATTAAGTTACACCAGCAGAGTCTGTCAAAGCTTGGATCTGTTACTGCCAGCTCTTCCAGGCTCCCCTCCCTCCCCACCACCCCTCCCCACTGGCAGATTTGGCAAAGACAATAAAAAAGCCAAGCTTCTGAGCAGATCAAAGCAGCTGTTTGATCATCCATGAGGTTGAGCCAACACAGATTCCTTGTGCTCAGTGCAGCAAATCAGGATTTCCAACGTGGAACCCAGAGCTTTCAAACACCAGCAGCAGCAGCAGATCCTTCCTTGTAGTCCTCACAAATACTCCCCTGCCTGCCCCATGATGCATCCCCTAGGAGTAGGAGGTTACCTACAGGAGTAGAAACCCTCAGTATGGAGGGTTCAAGGCTTGCAGAAAGAAATCAGAGCTAATTCTCACCATGAGAAAGTGTGGCAAGCTGGAGGTTCAAGGCTGGGAGAAAGAACTCAGGGCTAATTCTCACCATGAGCTGCACTCAGGAGGTTGTTTTTCTGGCAAGCCTGTGGCAGAGGGTTAGGAATGTCAATCTTCAAACAAGCCCAAGTGAGCCTGAGCAGGGAACAGTTGTTAGCACAGTGGAGTCAGTGTAATGAAGATTCTTGTCCATGGCACAGGCAAAATGGGACTTATAGTGTCAAGCACTTGAGGATGATCCCAACATCCCTATTTATTCTTCAATAAGCCCAGATTCCCATTGGTTGCAAGCAAGGTACAGAGTGAAACCATTGAGATTCTGCTTGTTCTTGATCCCTGGGGATTTTCCATGGCTGGAACACAGCTGATAACACCAGCCAACCTGAAGCTAGTGCCATCTCCCTTAGCTGGGGGCTGTTTTCTTCTCCAGCAGCAAGGAAAGAGGATGGCACAGCATGGCAGAGCCATCAGCAGGTGGTCCAGGCTGCCCTGTACCCAGTGCCAAAGCACAGCCCAAAGGCTACTCAGCACAGGGAAGAAGCAAACTGCTTTTTCTTTTTATTTTGACAAGTGTTAACAAGTTGTTTTCAACCTGCTGCTTATCAGAACATGGAACTATTGAGGATTTTGCCTCTTCTCTTTTCCAAGAGTCGATTTTTAGCCTCACTAACTAAATTAGGTGTCTTCTCTCCTTTCTTAACACCTTTATTGGAAGCCATTGCCAGCAAGGATGTTGGCTAACCCAACCCCTTTCCCTCACTGGCTGAAGCTCAGTGTTTTTGTTGTCAAACACAACCTGAGGTGTGGAGGTTTTATCAGCTAACTGACCTTACAATGGCATGAAACCAGTAACTCGTGGCTCTAGTGCTGTTCCTCCCAAGGCTGAAAATACACTGTGTGTGGGTGTGTTTGAGTAGGAGGAGAGAGTTGGGAATGTTGAGAGGCTAAGCCACAATTTATTTGCTTTTCTCAGAAACAAGTTTTGATGATCAGCTCTAGGGACTATGGTGAGTAAATTGAATTACTGACATGGCAAGGGAAAGGGTGAGACCCCAACTGAAAACACAGAAGAAGGAATGAGAGTGGAAAATAGGAATAAGGGGCCTACATCCAGCAGCATTAAAACTCAGGGGATGCTGAAGTTTGTGTATCTGAGTGCTGTGTTCCAGCTTTCCCTATAGTTTTAAGATAAAGCTGATTAAACCTAATTAATTGTTGCCTTTTCTTGACACTGTGCCTGATTTTGCTCCAAGACAGAAGACAGGATTCCATCAGTATGAGAAGATGCAGCAGAGCAGCCACATCATGTTCCTGTAAGGAAGGGAATTGGATGCTGGTAACTGGTGCAGGAGAGCAGAGTGAGTTTGGGGTGGGAGGCTCCACCACATCACAAGTGCAAACTGGCAAAATACAGCATCTTTAAGCCAACTCTAAAGCAATTTGCAGGAAAATACTGGGTCCCAGCAAGAACTGAACACAGAATCAAACAATCACCACCCTCATCATAAAAAATTTCTTCCTTATATCCAGTCTGAATCTACCCTCTTTTAGTTTGAAAACGTCACCCCCTGTCCAATCATGACATGCCTGCCAAAAATCTTTCCCCCATCTTTCTCTGTCTCTTTTAAGCACTGAAAGGCCACACTAAGTTCTCCCTGGAGTCTTCTCCAAGCTGAGCAGCCCAAACTCCCTCATCCTGGTTTCCCAGCACAGGAGTTCCAGCCCTTGGAGCATTTTTGTGCCTTCCTCTGGAGCCATCCATGTCTCCAGGGGCTGGACACAGGGTTCCAGGTGAGGTCTGACCACACTGGAGTAGAGGAGGAGAATCCCAGGGCAGTGCCACTGCTCACCTGGAGTGCAGGGAACAGCATCTCTCTCCAAGCACTTACCCCAGGAGCACCTCAGTGCTCTGCATGCAAAACTCCTCTCCATCAGCTGGGTTTTCTCAGGCCACTGTGCAAAGCCTGGCTGATCTCAGCCTGCTCTGACGTCACCCCAGCCAAGCTGACCCCAAATGATTGCTAAAAAAGCACCAAGTGGCCTCTTTTCCATTGCCTTTCACCACCCAAAACTGTGTCTGACTTCTCAATTAGTCCAGGAGAGGACTGCAAACTTGAAATCCAAACTGATGGGCTGTGAAATCCAGATCACGTTGTCACCCACAGCACACTCTCCCTGCTCTGCACTGAGCTATAAATAGACTTTCATTATTAGCAAGCAGACAAAGGCAGCCTGGAAGATGTTCCAACACTGACACCACCCCTGGCTTACTGATTTCTTGGTTTCACCTTGATAGAGTGAAGATGGGGACAAGCAGGGAGGGGATGCTCAACAGCTACAGAGCTGAAATCACTTCTATGTCCTGGGGTTTCTTTTGGGTGGTGGTGGTTTGTTGGGATTTTTGGTGGTGCTGGGGTTGGGTTGGGTTGGGTTTTTTTGGTCCAAGAGGCCCAGTGGAACAGAAAGCAGACACCTTTCCTCTCTGTTAGGTCACCTCTTTGAGCTCCTGGAGGCTGACCATTGTCCCCTGAATAATGCTGTCATTAAACCCCTCACGTTTGCCCTCTCCCTGCTTTATTTCTGTGCTCAAAAGAAGTTGATCTTTGCTTTCACTATTTCAATGTCTTATGGGAGCTATTAACTTGGAAAACTATGAAAGGACTAGAATCTCTTGGGAGGAGCCAAACCCTGACGTGTCAGTCACCTTTACAAACTCCCTCTTTGCAAAGTATGAGCTTGGAGGTGCCTCTCTGAAAAAAACCCAAATCCACCACAAATTGTCTGATCACAGCCACTGATGAGACAGAAGCTTCATCCCTAAGGGACAAACCTGAAAATATTTGTCTTTTAGTGTCTTCTGCCACTAGAATGGTTTGTGAGGCTTTACTGGACATGGGTTCTTTGATTCCTGGGATGGAATGAGAGGTGATGGCAGCAGGTGAAACCCAGGAGGTTCTACCTCAATATAAGGAAAAAAGTCTTCACTATGAGTGCCAGAGCCTGGCCCAGGCTGCCCAGAGAGGCTGTGGAGTCTCCTCTGGAGATTTCCAACCCAATGGATCTGCTCCTGTGTGCCCTGCCCTGGGTGCCCTGCTCTGGCAGGGGGTTGGACTCCAGCATCTCCAGAGCTCCCTCCAACCCCCACCATCCTCTGATTCCATGACTACCTGAAATTCAGGTGATGCAAATCCACCCTGGCACTCCACACTGCATGCTCCTGGCTAACAAAATGAATAGCAGGACAATAAGGGATATTACAAGAATAACAAATGTTCCCAAATCTTTGTAACAGCTGGGGAAAAGAAGGGGGGGCAGGAAAAAAAAAGGCAGATAGTGGGATGTTTTAAATCTATTAAGCTCTTCTGCTTTGTGTATTGACACAGGTAATGAGTTCCACGGAAGCAATGCTCCACTTGAAAGCCTTTAACACTAAAAGCTTAATTTAGTGTACAATGAATAATCCAGAGAACCCATTCATGGGTCGATGGCAATGGGCTGAGAGAGCAAGCAAAGGAGCAGACAGATCATGTTAATAGGGAGCTTGAGGCTTATTTAAAAATCTATACTGTAGTTAAAATTAGAAGGCAAATTGGAACTTGGCATTCTGGTGCTCAGGAAATTGGTAATGGGATACTAAAATCTTCTGGTTCTCCCTGGTCCTAGTTAGAGGAGGACAAAGGCAGTGATGGGCACAGTGTCACCTGCCACAGGGAGCTATTAAAGAAAGTGATAACACAAAGAAATCAGCATTTCCCTGCTATTGGCACAGTGTGCTGTGTGCTTTTCCCCTTATTCATCCCAGGGTAGCAAAATAGGGGTCAAAAAGCAGAGTGGGCACTGTCAGGATCTTCACTGTGACTGTGCCAAGGGTTGGATGAGAATCTGAGCTGCTGATTTTTTTCCTGAGGTGTGAATTCCCAAATCCCAGTCAGCCCTCTGTGGCCAGAGCCATCACCTGGATCAGGCAGCCTGCTGAATCTTCTGGATTAAACAGGTTTATTGGCTGGGCATGATGATGGCCAGAGGCCCTGCTGATCAGAGAAAAAGCTCTTGGGGGTTTTGTCTCTTTTTTTTCTCACCTAAATATTCATCCTTTTGATGAGCAAATGAAAAATGACCAATGATTCTTAGTAGAATTGTTTCCCAGAGTCACAAGAATGATGGAGAGAGGTTCAATAAGTTCTTATTTTCAAGCATACAGAAAGGATTTAAAACCCCCCAACATTTCAAGATGTGTGTTCTGAGCAATGCCTTGTGCAAACACCATGATTCAGACCAAAAATAAAATTACAGGCTTAACTGGAGGAATAGTCACCATTTTTTTTTTTTTAACCACTGTTTGATTCCATATTTATTTATTTTTTCTATTAAAGCCTGACATCCCAAGCTGACAGTTTAATTATTAGGGTAATGGGATGGATAAAAGGACTTGCTCTGTGGTGCCTCCCACTTACTAAACACTTGCTTGCAACCACAGCTGCAACAAATGTCAGTGCTCCTCAAAGCAAAGAGAATCATTTCCTTGTTGTCACTGCCCTAAACATTTATTATATGAAGACTTAAAGGAAAATCACCTTTTCATCATGTAGCTTATGGGAGTTTAGGAGGTTCCAGATCACTGGAAGACTGGAAACTATCAGTCTTGAGCTGCTCTTGAGCAGTCACACAGAAAACCAATCTCTTCTGCTTCATTTGGATTATTTGAGGGCATCCAGAAAAGCACTTGGAAGGATTTGGAATGTAGATCTACAGTGCCTACAAAAAGGCTCTGCTCCAAAGCCATTTTTTAGACTGCTTGATTAAAATAATAATAATAATAATTATTATTTTAAATAAATCAACTGATACGAGAGTCCACGATAACCACCTAATCCATAGAGAAAACACCTGACTAGAGGCAGAAAATCTCACCAGGACAACAAAGTTGACTGCAGATGTGATATTGGAAGCTGTCATTAAAAATGCAGAATATTGCAGAATGATCTTCTGATGCTGGCAGAGAAACCAGCAACTGGGATTTTGTGCCAATTGCACGTTGGGGCAAGAAAAAAAATCAAAATAACCTTTGGTGTACCTACCTAGCAGTGGATTCTTAACTTTTCTACTATACCTTCAGGAAGAGATGTTGATTTGATGCATTGAAGGCTGAGGAAATATCAACACAACGACAGCAGGAGGTCAGCAGATGCAGGTTGCTGAGGTTAAAGGACTCTGAGCAGAGGCACCATGACCCTTTGGTGTCTTAACTTCACCTCTGGAGTTGTTACCTCAAGGAGCATCTCTACTCATGAGATGTTACTCCAAGGAGCATCACATGAGATGTCACCCCAAGGAACATCTCCTCCCATGAGAAGAGCTTTCTCTGCAGGACAGAAGGAAGAGAAGATGTTGTGTTTTATGGAAGAGCAAGAGTGTTTTCCATGCTGCTGTCTCCAAATGAGTGTGAGGAGGAGGAATGGGATGGGCTGGGTCTTCTGCAGGTCATGGACACCTGAAAGACAGGTTGGAGTGTCAATGAGAAATATTAAGTGCCCAAATCTTTGTTAGGGAAGCATGGTGGGTTGAAACTGCCCTTGAAATGAATCAGGGGTGTATCCAGTGGGGGAGGAAATGAGGAGAGGAAGAGGTTTGGAGTTGGTTCTGTCTGACAGGGATGAGCTGGGGAAGACTCTAAAAAGGGAAAGGACTGTGAGTCACTATTAGAAGAAACAGGAATGAGTCTGAGAATAAAAGGAAGGATAATGGACTTGCCAAAAAAACCCCAAAAGAACAGATTTCAGCAAACCCAGGGAATTTGTCTGTAGGGTCTCTCGGGAAGGTAATTGAAGGGCTAAAGAAGAGCAGAATTGCTGGCAGGTAGAGCCAGAGAGTGGATTAAAGCCACAATAGCTGCCTATCTTGGTGCAGGGGAAGGACAGAGAGCACAGTGAGAAGCCATTATGACTGCATCAGGAGGTTTTGAAAGGCCTGAAAATAAACTGAGAAAAGAAAATGACACAAAAGAGGGGAAAAAAAATCTAATAAACCTGCGTCATTAAGGACAAGGGCTAAAAACCTGGGGAGGGGTTGGCATCAAATGGGTTACAGGTTGAAAGGAGCATAAAGAGTGATAGGAAAAGGGTTTTGAAATGCATAAGAAGGAGGAAAAAAAAAAGCCATAGGGAAGTACTGGTCCATTACTGAACAGGGAAGGGGAATAAATAGCATAGATGCAGAGAAGGCTGAGGAATTTCAATACTCTCTTTGCTACAGATTATGCAAAAAAATTAATTATGAACAGCTACTTAAGGCAATTAATTTTAACAAGAGGACAAGAGGACAAGCTCCAGCAGCAAATGAATAGGTTAAAGAATATGTAGATAAGAGAGAGCTATTCAGCTTTGTAAGGTATCATGGATTTCACCACAGGATTTGGAAGGCATTTACCAAAATACCATGTGAAATATTGGCAACTGCCTCTGAGGACTTGTGGCAGACATGAGAGATGCCAGGGGGATGAAGCAGAGAAAGGAGAGCACAGAAAGAGACCCCAAGCCTTGGTATTTTGGTTCACAAACCAAAACAGAATCAGAGAATCATCCAGGGTGGAAAAGCCCCTTGGGATCATTCAGTCCAACCATTAACTCTACAGAGTTCACCCCTAAACCATGGCCCTCAAAACCACATCCAACATGTGCTTAAACATCCCCAGGGCTGGTGATTCCACCTCCCTGGGCAGGCCCGTGCCAGTGTCTGACCACTCTTCCAGGGAATAATTTTCCTTAATACTCAGTCTAAACCTGCCCTGATCTGGCCATGTTGAGGAGCTGCTCTGGTAAAAACTAAATCAATCAAGTGCTCAGCTCAGGAAGGAGAATTCCAATGCACAGTGGGAAATAACTGAGTGGGAACACTGCAGAAAAGAGTTGGAGTGAGAGGTGACCACTACACAGGGCTCGACAACATGCTGCTGTGGCAGAAAAGCCAAGCTCATTCCTGACTGAATTCCCATATGGAGACACAGGAGGTGATGAGAATTCCTCTCCTTTATCTTGGTGATGATAAAAAATGGGGCATCCCACTAAGATGTAGAAAGATTGGAGAGAGTCCAGAGGGTAAGAGGAAGGAGAGCAGGTTTCAACATGGGGAACTGCCTTGGTTTTGGTCAGAAAATGATGTTCTGGGCAGAGACAGATCCATGGTCTCCCAGTCCATGCAGGGTCTGTTAGAGACCTCTCTGCAGAAGAGATGGTTGACATCAGAATGAAGAAGGGCAGAAGCAAGACCTCAGGCAATTGGAGAGCTTTCAAGGAGCAGATTAGACAGGTAGAGACCATGGCTGAGAAAAAGACAGACTAATCCTTCCCTTATGCTGGAAAAAATCCCCTTCCAGCTCCTCACCCCTGGGGGAAGGAAGGGAAAGGACCTTCCTTGTGTCTCAAAACCTGATTTCTACACTTGGGAGGGAGCCCTGTGAAGCAAAACAGAGAAGCCAGGAAGGTTCTCCTGTGGCTGGACACAACAGGGAGTCATGCAGGAGCTGGGACACTTCCAAGGGCTGGCCGGGCTGCATTCAGAGGCACCAGAGCTCCCCCTCTGCAGCTCTCCATCAAGCAGTTGATACCCAAGAATTTAGCAGCCCTGTCATCAGCATCTGCTGGCTGCCTCTGGACAGCTGGCTGCTGTCCTGGGAAGACAGATATCCTCAGAATGCTGAATGCTTGGGATCATTTTTCCAGCCTTTTGGATTGCCCACGGCCTTGAGAAACTTGCTGGAGGGAAAAGTTGTCAGTGGCAAAGCCAAGAATGGGTAATTTCTGCTCCACATTCAGCTTTTCTCCCTTCAATCCAAACCTTGGCACTTTTTTTTTCCAACCCTGTGGCTCAAAGGATTAGGAAACTGGAGAGAAGGTGAGGAAGTTTTCACTAATAAAACTGCCAGAAAAAAAATAATAAATAAACAAAAATAAGCACTCAGGGGTATCATCTAGAAATGTCACTTGAACTCAGAAAGTAAAGAATTGTTTATTTCTGAATGCCTAGTGAACATATTTTTCATGAAGTTTGTCTGTCTTTGTTACCATCACAGCTGCTGCTGCTGTCACATTCCCTCATTTCACAGTTCCCCCCCCCAAAATTATCTACTTAAAGAGCAAGCAAAACCCATTTCCTAGTAGGTTTCAGCTTGTCAGCAGTATGGCATGATTTCAATCGTGGCCATGAGTGGTTCATGAAGTATTTTAAAGCTCTTCCAGCTACTTTCTCCCAAGAAGAAACCAGGGGTTTCCATAAAGTCTCTTTTCTGAGCACTGAGAGCAGCTTCTGACTTGAGGTGGCTTCACTTGGCTGTGGCAACAGGTGTTAGAAGGGAATATCTTGGGGTAAAATTTAGCTTTTCATCCATGAGAAGCACATCTTTCCTTTTATTGAGGAAAATGAATGTAAGCAAAGAAAAGCTGCCTTCAAAAAAAACTGTTCCAAACAAACCTACTTTGCCAAAATTAAATTCCCTCAAATT
Organism: Corythornis vintsioides; assembly: GCA_025447755.1. Taxonomy (NCBI): domain Eukaryota; kingdom Metazoa; phylum Chordata; class Aves; order Coraciiformes; family Alcedinidae; genus Corythornis; species Corythornis vintsioides. The sequence goes on from JAOEGS010024066.1 coordinate 52,365, forward strand.
TCTCAGCACTTGGGACTTGTTGGTTCATTCCTTTATGAATTCTTAGGAGAAGATAAAGAAAGGAGAAAGGGAAAAGAAGAGAGAAGAGGAAGAGATTCTCCAAAGCCAAAAAACATCTTTTTTTTTTGGTCAGGCATTGGGCTAAACTGAGCTAGCAGGGAGATTTTTACCTTTAATTTGCTTTGATTCAGAGGTTCTGCTTAGGAAATATCTGGTGTGTTGGTCCATGCTGCCTGCTCTGCATTATGCAAAGGACAAATATGCAGATATTTCTCACACAGCTGGAAAACTTCCATAGGGCACGATGGAGAAACTTCAATTAATATTTAATAAGGAATAAATCAGATCAATAGCTGGGTGAATTTTTTCTGTGCAATGGATTAAGTTTATACAGAAACAATATTATAGTGCTTAACCCAACAGCAGATGAATTATACAGAGACTTCTATTCCCTGATCCAATATTTTCAACTGCTTAAGTAGCATCAATGACCTGACTGGGAAAAGATGGGCAGTTTCCAAAGTAAAAAAATCAAAGAATTCCAGAAATGAACAGTATTTTCTGGCATTTCAACTTCTAAACACTGAAATTGTGTTGGATAAAAAGGGCTGGAGTTTCCCCAGTGGACTGAATCAGCTCATGGCTGAGAACTCATCAGGGCTCCCCACCCCAGACACAGTTTCAACCCATCAACTGGTTTTAATTCCTCTGATCTGGTTCCCAGCAGCTGAGCAGCAGCCTCCTTTCACTTGCTTACCTTGGATTTGAGTTGATAGCCCCTGAGCTGTGGTGTTACCTGAGTGCACTGTGGGGTTGCTTCATTACCTGGCTGCATGGGAAAATGACTTCTGATGGCTTCACCAAGGTGCAGGAAAGGTGCTGAGGGGAGCACAGTCAGGATCTGTCCCCAAGGAGCAGACAAGCCAGGCACTGCCTTGATTCCATGATTTAGAATCATTCTGGTTGGAAAGGAGCTCATCCAGTCCAACCTTCATCCCAACACCTCTCTCCACCAGCCCACAGCCTCCAGTGCTAAGTCTATTTATTTTTCAACCCCTCCAGAGCTGGTGATTCCACCCCCCTCCCTGGGCAGCCTGTTCCAGGGCCTCACCACTCAGCACAGAACTGACTTCTGCAGCCACTTGACTTTGTGCAAGGTGACTGGTCCCAGCTGAGGGGAGGGGAGCAGAGCAGGGAATGTGCTGAGGCACAGGAGGAGGCTGAGGGAGGTGATGGTCTGTGAAGCCATTTTTCAAACCTGAGAAGCCTTTTCTCTTTTTTCCCATCTTTTTTTTTTTTTCCCCTTAGATTCTTCACCAAGCTCCATTTATCAACCTGTGAAGGAGATTGATTATCAAAGAAATATCCAGTGTGATCCAGTGGCTGAAGCCCCTGCAGGCTCTAGACACATGCAAGGACAACTCAGTTTTCCACAGTCCCACAGAGCTGGGGACAAGCAGCTTTGATCTGGAACTGGCTCCAAACCAGCTCATTTTCAGTCAGGTAAAGAAGGGTGCTATAGCAATTAACCCAAAATCTCCTTCTGAAAAGAAATGTGGTCAAATATTCCTTGCAGGTTACCTCTGAAAGGTTAATTTATACCTGATCATTCATAAGCATTCTGAAATTAGCTCTCAGAAATTCCAGCAGGTGCCTGTGTCTGGAAGATGCTTATAGGAACAATTAATTATTTACCAAACTTTAGCTGTTTATAATGAAAAATTCATAGAAAGTGTGACCATAAGCAGACCAAGCTAGAAAATGCTTCAAAAAATGAAGAAAAAACCCTAAAAACATTTTATTTCAGCAAGTGCCAGGTCATGCTGCAGAAGGAAAAGGTCTTTTGTCCTACACTGAGCTATGGGATGCTGCTTGCCCTCGAAGAGAGAAGCACCTCATCTCTCTGACAGCACTTTCTTGCTTACATGAGGCAACTTTGCACACAGCAGTCAGCTCTGGACAATGTTTAAAGCTATTTTTAAAGCTTGTCTCACAGCCAGCAACATCCCCAGGTCGTGCTGTGCAAGAACTTTCTCTTGGAAAGAAACTTCAGAGTCTTCTTTCCTTGCTGGAAAGGTGCAGGTCACCCCCCTGGGCAGGGCTCACTCAGCACAGAGGGGAAATTTGGTTGGCTATTAGGAAACATTTCTTCCCTGGAAGGGTTCTCAGCCACTGGATGGGCTGCCCAGGGCCGTGGTGGAGTTGCCAACCCTGGCCTGGTGCTCAGGTTTAGTTGGGTTGAAGGTTGGACTGGATGCTCTTGAAGGTCTCTTCCAACCAAAGATATCCTGGGATTCTGAGGCAGCCCTGAGTGAAACAATGGAAGTGACTGATGAAAGCATTGGTAAAAGAGAGAGAAAAACAAATGTGAAGGATGTATTTAGAAAAACAGAGGTAACCTCCTGGAAAATATTCCCCAGCAGGGATCCAAATTCCAATAGCAACTTGGTCCATCCACTTGATATGAAATCTGGAGGTTTCTTGGTCTCACATTCCTCAAAGCCTGCAAAATCAAAGCTGCCCTGACCACAGACATCCCAGTTTTACCTAGGACAAGAAGGAAAGAGAAGCACTGCTTGCTGCCTGTGCACACTGGGGATTAATACTGCTATAAAAACATTTTTTTTTCTCCTATATCTGAACTGTGTGTGTGTGTGGGGGGGGAAAAATTTAAAAAAATTAATTAAGTTACCTTAATTCAGTAAAACTTAATTAAGAACTTGGGTGCTCATTGCCCAGAGCAAGTTAGCATGAAATTCAATTTGTGCTCATCTGCTTCAGCCTGGCAGAGTGTAAAGCAGTGCTTGGAACACCCCATTCTCCTGAAGCCTACTGGTGCACACCACTGTTGGTATTAAGGTTGTTCTTTGTGTCCCAGCAGCATCTGAAGCCCCCAGTGCCCTCCTGTGCCCTGTGTTCAGCACTTACTACAGCATCAAAGAACCCAAGTGGTGCTGTTCTTGCTCTCTGAAGTTTCCTCTGGCTTTGTCTCCTACCAGCTCAGCTTCATTTCCACTCCAAATGCTCTTTTATTCCCACTCTGGATGTGTCACCTCCTTCCCTCCCTGCACCAGAGGCAGGAATGGGGAGAATCTCTCCAGTTTCCAGACCCACAAACCTCCTGCAGCAGGACAACAGATCATCCATCTATTCTGAAGATGGACCAAGCTCCTCTTTGAAACAAGTTTTTCATCCAACCCCAGGTTATTAGATCCGTGCAGGTTTTCCAAGGCATGTGGTAATTCCCAGGAGAGTTTAATTTAATTAATTTAAGAGAGAATTTAAGCACTGCTAGCCACAGAAGTGGAAAATACAGTGTGTTTCTTCTAACAGGAAAGTAGCCAGCAGTGGCTGCCTTGCTCTAGGTGTTGATAAAGCCACTTGGCAACTCTATTTTTCCCTGATACCCTTGTCTAATTCTTCTTTCCTTTGAATTTTAGAGCGTGGTTAATCAGGTAAAGAGTTATTCTTCCTTTAGCACTTAGATATTCATCAAAACACCTAAGCACAAGCCCATGAAATATGGTGAAAACTGCCAGAAACAGAAGAAAACATGCTCAGGTAAAGTGGTGAGAGAAATGACATCACTTTACACTCATTAATTCTCTTCCTAACCAGCTCCTGCTAGTCATACAGAGTGACCAATTGCAGTTCTTCCCCACTTCTGAGCAGATGATTAATCACATTTTAGCCTGCCTGGGAAGCAATTAGACCATTAGAGACTCCCCTGGTATAACACAGTCATGCTCTTTAACTGGCAAATGCAGCCTGAGGCTCCAGTTTCCAGTTGGGTTGGTCTGCTGGGCTTCAAATGTTCCTCAGCAGTAAGGTCACCAAGGAAATAAACCCCTGAGTTGTGGAAGAACAACAGGACACCTCTCACTCTTCCATAGCATGATGAATGATTGCAATAGGTGTGCCAAAGAAAGACTTCCACACAAGGCTTTCCACTTGTATGAGTTGAAATTAAGGTTTTAGATTAAACCTTCCAGACCTGGGAGGGTAAAGAGCCCCATAGAGCATTGCTGGGCCCAGCTGGGAGGTGCTGCAGTTAGTCATTCACAAAATGTCTTCAGAAGCAAAACATGACTGCTCTAATTATTATAAATGGGCCATTAAATCCCTTCCAATTGCAATGGGAAATACAATCTCTGAATAGCAAGCATCTCCTGGAAAAAAAAAAATAATTAAAAAGAAAAAAAATTCTCAGAAGTGAAAGAAAAAAAGGTCTGTTCTGATCTAAAAGTGATAGAAGGTGAAATGCATTTTGCTAATGAATGTCAGCAGTATGAAGACATTAATAGCTCCTAATGGGGGGAGGTCTTGGATGAGAGAAGCAATATTGCTAGGAAAGGTGAGCTGCAAAAAGAAGGAGAGACAGCCTTGGATTGTCATGTTTCAGACCTAGATCTGACAGCACTAAAGCTCTTGTGGGCAAGGTGACCTTAGAGAAATCTGCAGTCACTTTCTGAAAGTCACTTTGGGGAGAGGAGGATTCCTCTTAGATGCTGAGAAGGCAGCTGGTGGAAATCCCTTTTCCTGGAGAAGACATGACATTGTGTGCTTCCAGAGTGCAAAAGAGACCAAACTCCCTTCCCATCGTTGTCATCATCTAATGAAAAGTGATTTTCAAACCCCAGTTTTATACCCAGTTAGAAAACAGGCAACGTGACTACTCTTAAAACTCAAGGAGCAACTGGTGCTGGTCACTGCCACCAGCTTGGTGCTTCTCTGCAAGCTCCTAAGTACAGCAGCCATCTCCATTCCTCCAGCTGCAGTGCTAATTTATGTGGAAAACTGTAGAAAATCTGCTACACTGGTGGTATTTTTGCCACAGGAAAGCTCCTGGGTAGCTGAACACAAGCCTGGCCATGCCCCCAGCTTGCCCTCTGCCCCACTGATCACCCTTCCTTTGGAATTTACTGAGAAATATGAAATTCTCTGAGACCAGACTATGCTCCTCAGGTGTTTTCCTTCTTTATTGCTGCTCTTCATTCAAGAAGAAACATAGGTGATGAAGAAATAGGACAACTGAGTATGAAACAGTCTTCACTTATTATCAGCTTATAACTAAGGTAGGATTCAGTCATTCAAATGACTAACAGCTACAGCACACAGGAGATGAATAAAACTGTGAGGACAGGGGAAAAATAGTGGGTTTTACTGACATTTGCTGTCTGGTTTCTCAAGAAAACAAGGCTGAGCCATTCTAATGTGTGACTGAGCATGAATCTCAACTGCCTGTCTGTCCAGAAAGCCTCTGAATGAGGTACAACCTTCCAGTCACTCCAACCTAGCCTCAGCCTTCCAGAGAATCCACAGCAAACTGGGCTTTACTGTGCACCCCACCATGGAAAGAGCTGGGAGGGGATGAGGTTTATTCCAAGTCTGCAAAAAAAAATAAGCACAGAGATCTTGTTTTCTCTATCACAGAGGAGCTAAAGACTCTGTCTCACTGTCACATGAATAATAATCCAGGCTGTGATCTCTGCTGTCAGCACCCATCAATCTCAGCTATTAGACAGGCAGCAAAGCACCTCCCAGCACCCTAATAACAGTTCCATTAGACATGGGAATTCTCAAATGCTATGGAAGAAAAAAACCACCTAGAGTGATCACTCTGTGGGAATAACAAGAGCATGGAAGCAGAGACTGGATTGGGTTGGAAAGGAGCTTCAAAGGTCTGACTGGGACATCTCCAACCAGCTCAGGCTGCTCAGAGCCTCCTCAGGCCTGGGATGTCTCCAGGGATGGGGCCCCCAGCACCTCTCTGGGCAGCCCATTCCAGGGATCCCAGCATCCTTCCAACCAGCTGGCTAAGAAGCAAGTCAGGGCAGGTGAGCAGAGAGGACCTTGAAGGGCAGCTCAGAGTTCTCTTCTCTCCTTTTCCTGCAGAAAGAGTCATTTCACTGGCTGGTCCTGGCAGCTCCAGTCAGAACCACCTACACAGCTCTGTTTTATCCCACAAAATGTCAGGAGCCATCACCAAAGTGCTGCTCCTGCCTCTGTGCTGGCACAGGGACCTGCAGCCAGGCAGCCCCTGCTCTGCACCACGGGGCTCAGAGGTTTGAGGGCTGAGTCAGAGAAGGCAGGACAGAGCCCTCCTGCCTTCCCTGGAGGAGGATTAGTGCTGCAATCAGTTCCAGCTCATCTTCCTCACCCTTCATGCAAGTCAGTGGCCCTGCCAGCAGCTCTGTGAAGCACATCAGAGAGCCTAAAGACACTGCTGTTGCTGTGAGAGCCCCAAGAGAACAGGGCAGTTATCCTCTGCTTGATGAAAAGCAACTCTGGGAGCAATCTCAGGCAACCTCAGCCCTCCTTCTTCCAGCTTTCCCATCCATTCTGCCCCTGGCTCAGCAGCCAAGCTCCTCTCAGGTTCTGCACACAGCCTGGGGCCCTGCCCAAGGACACCCAGATTCCTGCAGCACTCTCAAACTCAGCTCAGACTGATCTGCAGGGGTTGCTTTCTGTCTGAAGGGGATTTTGGCATGAGAAAACACAAAACTCTACCTCCAGCTGAGGTGGTACCAGGGGCAAACACTCAGGAGATGTCCTCACCCTTCTGCATGCCATTAATATTCAAATCTTGTGTCTTGAAGTCACTAGGTTAAGGTGCTTAACATCTGAGTACACATCATTGGAAAAGCAGGTTGTTTAGCACTAAATCATCCCTGTTTTTAGTCTTAACACAGCTCTGCCACCCCCAGAAGCCTGACCACCCTGCTGGGATTAAATCTCATTGGACAGTGAACTGCTGCCTGGATTTTAGAGCAGGTCCATTGCTTTTACATCTCTGAGCAGCAGAATAAACCCTTCTTGTCAGTCCAGGCTATTAAAACAGGAGAGACATTCTATTCTTTTTTTTTTTTTTTTTTCATATTTAACCATGCAAAGGAGTTGTTAATGGTGATTTACATTTTTATTGGAACTAGTGGAAAGACCTATATAAAGTTAATTGGGAGTTTTCATGCCTGTCACATCACTGGAAGTTGCTGGGACAATGAGGAGAAGTCATTCTGCTGTGTCCCAATGCTCTGAGAGGGTGAGGAGGAGTCTGGTCATGATTCCAGCTCTGAACTGGCCAGACACAACAGGCAGCTGATGGAAACAGGCTCCTGTTTCCCACTGGAAAGGCAACAGGGGGTTGGAAAAGTTTGCTCACAGCACTGCCTGAAGTGGTTTTGTTTCTTAAGAGCCATATAAATATTTGAACTATTGGATTGCTTATTTCTTATGTGCCCTAAAGTAATTAATGCAATTTAAATTATTAAATTAAAATATTTTCATTAATTAAAGACATTAATGTAATTCTTTTAGGACATAGAATTGCTGTGCAGGACAATCTATCTATAGAGTAATGCACACTGAGCAAAGCTTTAGGAGAGGAAAAAAAGCCTTGAAACACCCTAGTTTTTTGCAGTTGCACTACCTGATCTGTCCTCCCTTGCTCTGAAACATTTAAAATCCGAGGCAACTCTGTGATGGATGGAGAGTGACATGTGTGAAGGGAGTCATCTCCTCTTCTTGGAGATGCTCAGAACCCAGAATGTTAGGAGGAGTTGGGAGGCCAAAGTCAATCCAAAAAAAGGAGTCAAACCCTCTGATTTTTTTTTCAGTTGCAAGATAGCACTCCCAGTAAAATACTGGCCCAGTCACACTTGCTTGGCAGACACTTTTCCCCTAGTGTGTCTGCACTACAAGCAAATGGTTGGTAATGATTTGTGTGTATGCAACACTTCTAAGTAATTAAAACAAACCTCTGTCTGCTGCAGAATGCAAATGTGCCAACAAACTAACCCAACCAAGCCAACTTTCTCGAGGCTCAGTAACTTCACTGCAGTGAATATTCCCCTGGAATGGGCAATTGCAAGGCAACAGCTCTAGGAGCCAGCTGGACATCCAGCCACTTCTTTAGAGTCAAGTAACTCTCCTGATGAGAGAGCTCTGTGTGTTGCCTGCTGGAGTCTGATCTTCATTTTATACATCATTTTTTGGCTTGCAGGGGAAATGGAAATAAGAGTTGATGTGGCAGCAGAACTTCATGGATTGCCATTCAGCCTCTTTCTCTCTGAAATGCCAGAATCCCTCATCTTCCTCTCCTGAAAGAAACAGTGAGACAGTCAAGACATCACTTGCAAGGATCAGGTTAGAAAGTTTGTGATTTTTCACCTTCCTGGGGAGAAAAAGCAGGAGGGATTGTGGCACTTCAGCTGGGACTGCCCAGAGGTTGTGAGAAGGTGAGGGCAGCCATGGAAAGCCATGGCAGATGATGTCTTGTTGGCTTCAGGCACCTGGCACAGGGGGCAAACTGCCCTGGGAGAGGGTCAGAGATGACAGTGGCATCTGGAGGCATCAGGAGCTCTTCCATTTGAGTCCTTTGGATCAGGCCAGTGTGGGAGAGAGGAAGACAATATATCCCAGGAGAAGAGTTAGCCCATCCCATGGAGATGAGAACCAAGG
>JAOEGS010024068.1:5078-26658 GCA_025447755.1 Corythornis vintsioides
CCCTGCTGCAGCAGTGCTGGCCTTGCTGCTGAAGCAGAAGGGGATTATTGAGACAGTGCCACAATAAAGGTTCTTGTGCTATGTAATGACCACCTGCTTTCCTTCAGGAACAGGTATGTTTGGGGAAAACAGCAACCATGAGCTGGATGCAGGGCTCCAGGTGAGGTCTGAGCAGAGCAGAGGGGCAGAATCACTTCTCTGGATCTGCTGGCCACACTTCTCTTGATGCAGCCCAGGATGCAACTGACATTCTAGGCTGCAAGTGCACACTCATCTCTGCAAGAACATGTAGATCAGTCTCACTGACCTGGTCAGACTGAGCAGCACAAACTGTAGAGGCAGAGAAATAAATAGCATAGCAGCAAGAATTTTGGAGCTCTCTAACTCAAAGAGGCACTTACATGCACTGCTTGAGCTCCAGGAGTTGCTAATTCTCTGTCAGAAGTCTACAAGTGTGCCATGTAAAATCACATCATTAGTGTTATTCTGGGATAGATCATTAGTAGTGTGAAATATAACAAAGATGATGTTACAAAGTAATGGCTTTACCTCTGGCATACAAATTGTTCATCTGTTATCACTCTGATGTGTTGATCTGTGGATATTATAGATACTTGCTGAGCTCTTTGCAGAAGAAGACTCTCAAGATGTTATTTGAGCAAATTACCTTGAATAACTTGGCTTGACTTCTGTCCAGTATGAGAATTAGGGACAGTGGAATCTAAAGGCTGCTGGGGAAGTCTTTTCTTCTCCAACACTTTTGAGCAAGTTCAGAGTTGCCCTGGAACATGAAGGAAGGCTGAAGGTTGTGTCAGAGGAAACTAATTAGGCTTAAAAGAAAAGCTCTTGTTGCCTCACTAACAATACAGAGCAATCAGTTCTCTACATATTTTATATGTGATTATGGCCTATTAAAGAGCTAAGCCTGATGGCACTTAGCAAAAACTGTGGTCAAGAAAGGATAGTGCTTATGTATGTAGTTAAATTTTAGAGTTTCTAATTAACTAATCTGATTACTAAATCAAAACCAAATGGTAATAAATAAAGTAACAGCAGTAATAGTCCTCAGCTTACACAAATGCATCAAATGAGCAGTGTATCCAACTTCAAAGAAGTGGATTTGCATTTTGTTCTAAACTGAAAATAACAAATTGTCCATGTCAGCCATAACTCATTTCTCAGTTGTGCTAGGGAGGGAGGAACCTGACTGTCAGTTAAGCTGAATTTAAGATTCAACCTTAGAGTCAGTTTAATTTATTTGGTAGTGACTAGCTCTGCCTTCAACACAAATGGGCTTTGTTTTTTGCTTTTCCTTCTTTCTTTTCTGTAATACAGAGAAATACACAGCTAAGATGTAACAACTTACAGCCTAAAGAGGTTTCTTAGGAATTGGAACCATGAGTGAGAGGATTTATTAAGAAAGTTTTAAGTGTCTTTAGCTTGTAAGGTGAGCTCCAGGTGCCATATGCTGCTCAGCACTAGTTTGGAACAGACTGGTGTCATCCCAGGATACCTGTGTATGCTCTATGACCTTTCTGTGTCACAGCTGCCAAAACATCAGGAGAAATGCTGATTTTTCTCTGAGACATTACTAAAGTTGATTTTTTACCATCACCTCAACATTCAATTTCTATTGTCCATCAGTTCCTAGAATTAAAAAGCCCTAATGCCTATCAGTGAAGAATCTGGAATGATACATCTGAAAAGAATGAAAACATAGGTATAAAACCACTTGGTGCTTATTGCATTATGGGTAAAAGAGAATATAAATTCGATTAGCTGTGGCTTCCATGGGATTATCATTTGGCCTGGCTAATTACAGAGAGCCTGTAGAGGGATCAGAGACCTAATTTGCCATGAAACTGTTAAGATTGATCTTCACTGATGAGAAGGAAGGCCAGCAGTTGCCCAAGAGCCTGGGAAAAACACCAAAGCCTCAGTATTGCCCAATCTGTAAACTGAAAAATCAGTTTTGACAAATCCCAGCAGACAACACAGATGGGCAGACATTGCTTCTTGAACAGCTTTGTGCAAAACTTCTCTGTCTCGTGGCAGAAAAAACAATCCAAACTTTCTCAGGCTAAGTAAAAATAATGAGAGTTCTTGCAAAGTTGTGTTGTCTTTGCTGTTTCTCTCACTGTGAATGTGGAGTTGTTGAATATGAATTCTGTATCAAGTGCTGTTTGTGACATTCACTGCCATTAGCACTGGTAAGTGGTGAATATATTGTTATTGGCACCTCCTCATCCAGCTGAACTGCTTTTTAGCTGGATTTTCTGAGCTTAAGTGACAAGACCACGTTAATTGTCTCTGTCTTCTCAGGGGCATTAGAGACCCTATTTTCTTAGAAATTTTCTCAGAATCCTTTGGTCAATGAATTGAATTTCTTCTTCATTCTATCAAGTCCTTGCAATCTCAGCAAAACCTGATGTTCAAGTGACAAGTAGCATTGGGAGGACCTTTATTTATATAACAAACTAAACCAAAAGAGCCCTGCTTTCCTCTTCTTTGACCAGTTCAGTCTGCATTCTTGTGCACCTCTGTACCATGCCACACGTAGGCAACACATTTGCTGTTCTCCACTGCCCTTTCTGATACCACCTTTCCTTAGGACAAGCAAGCTGGGTCAGACCACAGCTCTGTCTAGACCAAAGGACCACTTGGCCCATCACTTTCCTCCAGTTGTCATCTGTGGAAAACCAGAGCAGGTGTTACAGGGGTGTTTTCCCCAGGAGCTTTCCTCATTTCCTCCAGCTTCCAGCTCAGCTGTTTTCAAGGCAGAGAATACTGCAAGACCTAAACTGCACACTGTAAACTGGCCAGCACAGACATAAGAAGTGTTAAAATGATCTCCTTTATTGTGGTCTGTCTTCCTGGTCATGTTGAATAGCTTTTGGCTGTGACTGAGCTGAACTGACATCTCCACAGAACTATCTATTGTACTCTCAAGGCCTTGTTCCCGTGGGGCTGTAATAAGCTCAAAGCCTGTAAGTGTGATGTGAAATTAAGTTTGTTTTATCCCTTGTGCATGGCTTTGTATTTGATTCTGCTGAATTTCACCTGACATTTTGATCACTAAGTTTCCAAAGGTCCTTTTGTGATTCTTTGTAGTATTCCCTCATCTTTATTACCTTCAGTGAATGAGGTGTCATCAGCAGGGTGTCACCTACTGTTCGTTCTTATTTCTTTTCAGCAAATCAGTTGAATGTACTATTCCTGGAGCCTTGTTCAACTCTATTAGTGACTTTACTTCACTGTCAAAAATTGCCTTTTCTCCTAACTTTGTCCTTTTAAATGTATTCTTTGTGTATGTGTGTGTGTTAATCCCATAGCTGCTTAGTTTTTTATGAATCTTTGCTGACATGCCTTACGTGTCTTTCTAACATGTTAGAAATCAAAGTGGACTTTGCTTATTAACCAAATCTTCTGTATCCACATACTTTTTCTCTGATGAACCTCAATAGGTAGGTGATAGACAGACAACCCCCCTTTACAAAACCTTTGTTGGCAGTGTTCCAACCTGTTACAGCTGCCCAGGTGACCCCCTACTTGTACATTTTTGTTACAGGTTCTGCTAAGTTGCCTGAAGGAGACATAAGCATCAGGCTATAGGTCTTTGCATCTTCTCTGCAGCATTTGCTACTTCAGAGTCTCTGGGTTATTTACCACAGGTACTAGATCAGCTATTTCATCCTTCAGTTGCTTCAGAAGTGAGTGAGCACCATCTGTTTCCAATGATTTTTTACTGTCTATTGTGTTTTGTAACCACTTTTTTTAACACTTTGAATTCTGATGTGATGGACACATCAGGGTTTCCCATGAAGAAGGTTTTTAGCTTGGAAATGTTTTTCAAACTCCTTGACAGTGCACATGTACATTTTAATTTTTTTTATTTTTATTTTTAATGCCATGTTTATTGCTTCTTTGGGTTTTATTTTATTTTTGAATCTTGATAATTGATTAGCTTTACAATGCCAAATTTTTCTCCTTAAAGAAAAATGAATTCAAATAATTTACTCTTAGTTACTGAAACTTTTTACAAATTACCTCTTCAATATTTGGGGGTGGGGAACAATGATTTAGTATTTATACATTTAACTTAAAAGTCTGGGGGTTTTGATCTTCCTTTGGACATACCTTTCTTAAGGTTTTCTTCATAAGAAGGATTTTTATAAATAGAATTGCATGTTACATTTTCAGCAAGTCTTTGACTTTTCTTGTGCTTACATAAGGAATTTCATGTAACTAAGTGCAAATCTAATAGGGACATTTATGCTTTGTACAGAACAATTCTCTAGTTGAAGTGGATGGATGTAGGTGAGTTCTGTCATTGATTAAATGGGCAGAGAAGATCCATTTTGATGGAGGGGTGTATGCCCAAGTCTGTCTTGATATCACTACAATTTGCACACTATTTGCATAGTGTGTCCCTTCAGTATCAACTGTGGGTGCTCCAGGTAAATACATAGTGCTGACTACACATCATAATATGTATAAATATGAATATGTGTGTAAATATATCTATATATGTATCAGCAAGGATGTGGAAAGGCAATTACAGAAAACCACTTTCTGCCAGCAGGTTGTACATGTTAGGACAGAACATCACTGCTTGCCCTATGGCTTAGATGAGGATTTCAGGCTGCCACATGTTTTTGGGTGATTCACTGGCTGGAATGTGGAACTTGGAAAGACTGGGATAAAGTAAATCCTCCAAGTTGTCCAGTTGCCAAGTTAAAAATGCAATACTGGTCAATGAAATAGACTAAGTATGGAAGGGGGTTGTCCAGATCCCTTAAAACTGCAATTGTATCACTGAACATAAGAACATAATGACTCCAAAACACCACCTACACCCCTCCAGCCTCCCCAAAACCACCTATGCAAACAAGTTTGCAGAAATTATGTATTTTTAAAACCCCCAAACAATTAAAAACTTAGAAAAACTAAAATAGATTACCCGTATACTGCAATTCATATGCTGAAAACAACATGAAATCACTTCTGATGTTATGAATGTAATTACCATTTAAGTTTCTCCTACCTAGAAAACTGCCCAAGTTACATTAAGACACTGGTCTTGTTAGAAGCTTATCTGGGAACGTGAGTTTCACCATTGTTAGCTCCTTGTTTCTAACATGTGGGAACAAGATTAGGTGTCACAGAAGTCCTGATTTTGCTACATTAAACAAGTTACTTAAGCTGTCTTTTTTTCTCACATGAAATGGAGGTAAAGGACCATGGTTGCCTTTGTAAAGTGGCTTGGTGTCTGCAAAGAAAAGGTTTGTGCAGCAGCTGAGGACTTCCACCCCTTTTTTTTTTTTTTTTTTTAACAGCATTGTAGACAGCCAGGAGGGAGAACTCAAAATGAAAAGTGTGCCTAAGAGTGCATGGTCAAGAAAAACCTCCAATCAGTTGCATTAGAGTGTGTATTTCATGAGATGGGAGCACTCTGTGTTATGTTCTGAACCTGCTTAATTTTAATTAAAAATAAGGAATAAATGTAAGCCAAAGTTTTCTTTTTAATAAATATTCTCCTCTCTAGAAAGTTATCTAAAATATCCAAAATAATTACCTAAAAATCTCTGTTGGAAGTGAGGTAGAAGAATTAATCCAAAGGTTTCCCAAAAGCAAGACTCTTTTATTAAATGAGGTTTTCTATTTTCTTAATTCAGTCTTTACCTCCCATCATTGCCTTGTAAGCAGTGATAAGATCCTCCATGCTGTGAAGGTAAGCACTGAACACCAGCACTGCACTTGGAGTGGAATTTAACAGTGATTCACTGTAGACCTGTGCTTTTTAACTAAAAATAGTTCCTTGTGCCCTCTGACTCTTCATTCTGTCACTGGAGACATAAACCATTGAGGTGCATTTGAAGGCTAGAAAGGAGCTTTTCTGTGGACACCATGAAATAACCAATTCCTCTGCCTTCACCAGGCTGTAGCTGTTGCTTTGTAGGAGAGCTGCCTGAGGGTCATCTGAATGTGCCCTGGGCCTGCTGGGGACTCCTGCTGTGTGGCAATATCTTGTGCTGGTTGCCTGGTAAACATCTGGAGCATTTGAGAGGATCAGTGCATCATCTCTTGATTGATCTCTACCTGGCCACCTACACTTTTCACAGAGGATGTGATGCTGGGTGTGTCCATCTGATGTCATGAGAATTAAATCCCTGCTTAATTTATGGTAATATGTAGGTGATGTTATTCTGTAGATGTTACATTCTTAGAAACTATATTGGTAAAATATTTCCTTTCACCATCTTGTTGTTGAATAAGAAATAATCCAAAGAGCCATTTCTCCTCCTTTCTGGCCTTTTTGCTAATGGTTTTCCACACACATCCTCTCTGCTCCTCTCTCCTTACTTCCTTCTATGTAACTCTTCCTATATGATGATATTGTAAAGGTGTGTGCCATATTCATCTCTAAAAGTGGATATGTAGATTTGCAATTCTGGATTTATGATCCATTAGCAAACAGGAACTGCACAGGTATGTCTCTGTTGTTATGCTAACTATGGAGCTTGTAGTTGAATCCAGGCATCCTCATGGTGCTCACTGGGGCTTCCTTGAGGGACAAAGTGATAAACTTTTGAGCTCTTCCACTGTAGGTGATCAAGCCCACTTGTCTTTTTTAAACAGTCTGAACTTGAGCCCTGTTACCTGTGTAAACACCATGAAGAAAAGCAAATTCTAAAGAATTCTTGTAATTTGATGTTGAAGGGAATGGAGTTAAATGTGTTAGGAGGAGGATCACAGAGAGTGCAGAGAGAATTAAATTAAGATCTGGACAGTGATAATCATGTTTTTTGGAGAACTCAGAACAAAGTGACACAGGAAGGAAGACATTGTGGTTTCTGCTTGAAAAAATAAAAGTTTGGATTGTAGGTCATAAATCTACCAGGATTCAGATTCTTCTAAGCAAGATGATCTTTGGCCAGCCAGAGCTTTTCTGAGTGGAAGCAGGATACTATTAAATGGAATGCAGAGCATGCATTCTCACAGCATTCCCAAAACACCTGGCAGAGGTAGTTAAGGAATGATCTCCCCTGCTGTCTTTTTTCTTTCCTTTTTTTTTTTTTTTCATAATATAGTTTACAGTATTCTTAGGAAATCAGCTTTTAGTCCATAAGATTATCTTAAATAGAATGTTTCAAATTACAAAACTAAATGGGAGGGCCACTGAGTAATGGGATAACCAACTTGTTTCTGTAAGTCCTTTCATTTTGTATTATTTTGTTATAAATACAAACAGAACAGAATGTTACTGGGTAGTAGAGTTGCAGGAACATTTAAACAGGAGTTAAACCAAAAGCTTCCAAAGAGGAAGAAAAAAGGAGGTAGGAAAAATTGTTACTATACTGGAAATTAGCCTAATTACTCTAGCCTTCATTATCTACATTTCTTCATTATCTGTATCTTTATTCATTTCTTGCAGCTTAAGTGTAAAAGAAGAGTTTAAAAGCAAATAGACTTGCTTATCAGAACAAATTGCTTCAATGAAAGGTTAGAGTGGTTGGCATGAGCTGGATATTTTGTGTGGTTTTGCAGAGTGGACCCAGCTGAGCTGCTGGTGAAATGAATTAGACTGGCACAAGATCTTGGCACTGGGAGCAGAGCAATATTTACTAGACAACTGCAGATAGTTGTCAAAGAACTTTAGTTTTGCAAAGAAAACAACCTGCAAATTACCTTGTGGAAGTTTAAATGTGTTTCTTCAGTGTCTTTAAAACATGCAAAGGTATTTTCCTCATTACATTAAGTTATGATTAAGTTAGGGAAGTGGGATGGAAAAGTGTTTCATCTTCCCTATGATTTTTATGGCAGATGAATGGAATTTGTTGAAGAAATACTAGGATAATGCAGGTCATGATACTGAGCATTGCCTAGAAGCTGATACTAGAAATTCTCCTTAGTGAAGGTCTGGAGTAGGAAGCACATGAAGGAAGCCTTTTTCCTTCTGCCCTGCTGGCTGAAGGCAGCAGCAACTGACAGTGAAATGATTCCAACTTGTTAATTCTTCTGCCTTGTTCATGACTGAAAAAAGAAAGTGGGATGTGTACTCGTGTGTGATAAGATGAAGCACAGACCACAGTGGACAGTTCTGAGGGTAAAACACTTGCTGTGCTTTGTCTCTTCTAAGGACAATCTCACATCTCCTTGACTACTTTGCATAGCTGAGCTAGTGGGGTTTTCTGTGGCAGGTGCCTGTAGGATAAACTCATTCTGTGAGTCAGAGAGCATCAAGCACACCACTGCTGAAACAATCTCAGGCTGTGTTTGATTAGCCCTGTCTCTTCTGTGTGGCTGGGCTGTTTGATGAACAGCACACCAGGCTCTGTCTCCTTCTCTCTGTTCTTCCCTCTGCTTTAGAATGCTCAGAGACAGACTTGCTTTGTGTCTTTCTCCTTCTGATATAGCTCGTGGGGATTACAGTGAATGTGGTATGGGCAACGTTTCATCTAGGAGCAATTTCAGCTGGAGGAGAGGCCCTCAAAGGCAGTGAGAGAGTTCTGATGTTTTTAATAGATCTATGTGGTAGGATTTCTCCTATCCATACATGTGCTGATCTTTCTGAAATGACAAGTATTTGTTCATTAATTGTAATGTGAGCTGAACCAGCCCAAAGCCTGAGAATGCTCTTCTCTTTCCTTTTAGTTATCAAAGCCAGTGGGAAATCCCACACTCCCTGCAATGGCACAATTGCATTTCTAGAGCCAGCACTTTCTCACCCTGTTCTTTTTGCTAACACTAACAGTCTGAATTTCTGCTTCATTAAGTCTTTAAGCTGACTCTGGGACATGTGGTTGGAATAAATAGAATGATAATAATTCTGAAATGCTGTTAAGCAATATCTATATGGGCTTTGCATATCAACAGCTCCATTAACTTTCTCAGTTCACTGCACTATGCTTATGAATGAATAAGTGCTGTTTGAAAAAGAAGTTACACCCTTTATTACTTTTTCTGAAGAAAATGTTACAAAATATTCCATATGAGAATTTCTGCTTATTCAGGCAGGATCCTTCTTACAGTGTTTTCAGTCTTTAATGAAATAAATGCTCTGGGATTACTTAATTCTAAAATGGAAAACAACAAATCTCTGGAAAAGAAAATTCACAGTAGCATACTACAGGATTTTTAAGGGTTTAAGGAATTTAACCTGATGTTCATTGAAATATTTGGATACTGTGCTGTAGTTTATTGAAGATAAATAAATTGATACCTGATCCCTGCACCTTCTTTCAGTTGACTGAAGAACCTGGTTTGAATGACTGGGGAAGGAATGTCTTTTTGTTTTGCTTGCCAAGTCAGAAGCTGTCAGTATCACATTTAGTGCTGCCACTGTAGTTTTTTTTCTTTAACATGTTTATACTACTGTTTCTAAATTTTTAATATAAACATCCCATTTGTAGGTGGCTGAGTCTGTTTATGTAGGAACTTGTGACTGCAACAGATCAGATCTAGCAAGTAGTGAGTGACTAATCCTGCAGAGGACTGATGAAGGGTCAGTAAAAGAATGAGTTCCTCTAGTTCAAGTTGAGTCCTTATCAGTTGGTGTCACTGATTTATTTTTTCATTGCTGTGTTCTGTTGGGATTAATATTCATTGTACCTGTCACTGCATTCCCTGCTCCTGCCAGCTTTTCCTCTGCACATCTCTTGTGTGCTGAGTGGCTTAGAGCCTCTTTTCAGTGTTCAATTAATCATTAGGGTCAGTGCTTTGATCAATGCTTACATGCATAGCAATTTATTTCAGCAGTGACAAATCGTTGGCTCACCAGACAAGGGCAGAGTAAAAAAGAAATCAAAACCAAAACCAAACACAAAAAATCCCACACACAAACCCAAAACAAACAAAAAAAACCCCACACCCTGCTTCCAAAATTGACTTGAGGTGTTCAAATCAAGTAATGGTTTCCTTCCTCCCCACTTCCCCTCTTGAACAAACCCTCAAACAAAAAACAAAGACACTCACACTCTCCCTCTCCCCACCAAGGTAACCATGGTACATATATTTCTCAAAGTGACATTGCAGGACATGAGGCAAAACAGACAAAACTTAATGCTCCTTGGGTGATAATTACAGTGGTAGGTGTTGGGTTTTCAGGGCCTTGGCTGGTCTGTGTTGAGTGTCTTGGCTTGAGAGCTTTTCTCATTAGTTTTTATCCATTTCCTCACAACAATGAAACAATCCAAGCAATAGATTTCTGAAAGAAGATTGCAGTTCATGGGTAGTTAGTCATTATTCATCAGTAGCATGATTTATACTGATCAGACTATTTTTTTTTTTTAATATAGAATGTGCTTTGTGTTATTTCAGAGTCATTCATTATTTATTTCATGTTGACTGTCCCGTGTGTAATACAAGAGCTCTGTAAAATCCTTGTAGTGTTGGCAGTTTTCAGAGATTTGGGTAAGGAAGACCTAATTAATGTCTTATATCTTCTTACACCCTCCCTACTGGTGCTTTTTTTTGGTACTTGTGGTGCTTGTTCTGTGCTGTTCCCTGCTCTTCAAAGAGCTAATGCATAGTAAGAGCCAATTTATTCTGTGGCAGGAAGCAGAAACTCTTTGAAGAATCCATTCAGTTGTTAAAAATAACCACCACTTGAAGGTTAGTCTTTTATCTGATCCAATAAAATCTGTAAAATATGGCAACATTTTCCATAATATGGGTTGCTTTTCTGATGCTTATTACTCTGCTTGGGCTGTAGGGCAGCAGTGCCACTTCCCTTTGAAAGCTTCTCACGTAGCCTTTGTGGCAGAGAAACTCATGTAAGATAAAAACATTGGGCTGTGATAGTTGCTGAAGTTGATCAGAGCCACAGAGTGTATTAAAAAAGAAGACTGAGAGTAGCTCTGAGGTTCTGCTGCTTAAGTAGCTCCTTTCCTCACCTGACTAGAGAGATTAATACTTGGTAGCCTGCTGTATTACTATGAACACAAAATTAAGGTGTTACCTGTTGTCTGGGTGTAGGCAAGTCAATAACACCTCATGGAAAACTTGTGTTTGATTTCAGAGGGTCAGTGTTTGACATGTGCACACAGTCTGCTGTATAGCCTGTGGGTTTTTTTGACCACCACTTGAGGAAAAAAGCAGAAGAAAAAGGTTGGAAATAAAAGCAGTCTCATTTCTTTAATTAATATGGGTTTGATGAATGTCTTTTTAAAGTTTTCTTTTAGTTGGTCTTTTTTTTTGTAGCTGAATGTGCTGCATGGACCTCACATGACTTGAGCTATAATTAGAGGATTTGTAATATCCACTAGGTTTGATCACAATATCTGCTTGTGACATTTGGTAATGAGTATATAGCTTCTAAATAACATTTGAAGGTACAAGGTTATGCAGAGATAATTGCAGAACTCAAATGCATTGGCACAAGGCCAGAGGCTGAGCACTTTCCACTATCCCATCTAAATGGAATCACTTCACTTTATGTACTGTATCATCAGAAAATGTTTTCATTACTCTCAAAGGGCAACTTAAGGTTAATAAAAATCCAATTTCAGATTACCCATATGTGTGAATATTTGTATTTTTAGATCCTTTGTTGGTCACTTACATTCTTCACCAACTGTGTATATGTAAATACAAGTGTTTAGGTCATAGTTTCAGCTCATGTGTTGGTGTGGTTTTGAGCTCTGAGACAGAATTCCTCTAGACCCAGACACACACTCCTTCCACTAAGCTGTAGCTTCTCACATCTCCAGGAGTCCCACCACCCTGGATTCCACTTGATCCATGGAGCACTCAACTGGGAATTCTTGGAGGAAAAATAAATGATGTTACCAGTAACAAAGCTCTGCAACCTGTTACACAACTGTTGCTTTTTTTGTTTGGTTTTTTTTGTTGTTGGATGAAGCAGTATTTAAACAGCTTTTCTCTGCAGGTTATTGACATGCCAGAACACAATCCTGGAGATATGGGTGGAACAATGAGACTGGGGAAGAGGAGAACTGTTTTCAAAGCACAAAATTCTGTTTTAAGTAAGTTACATTCCTGCTCTTACAACTTTACCTTTTAGATAGGAACACTCTAGCATGGCAAAGCAAAAATTCCAAAGCACCTTTTGCTGAAGGATTGCAATCTCAAGCAAGCAGTTGGGTGACAGTTTCCCCAGGGTCATTCCCTCTGATCCCATTCCCATATATATTTACCCAGGATGGGAATGAAAAGGAAGAAATGAGCCATCTGCAATTCCCAGTGAAAAAGTCAGTAAGAGTCCAGTGCTTTAAATAAACAATGTGGAGGCAGTTGAGATAACTGGAAAGCATTTTATGATAATTCATTATTTTCTTGGGAAGATCAGAGTTCTCTTCCTATTTTCTTTAGGAGTTGATAAGACATGTGACCCAGGGCTTCTTGTTTTATGCCTGAAGAACTAACTCAGATTCCCACCCCTTATCCTTTAGCCAGACCTTAGCATTGCCTGTCATTCCCTAGAGTTGCCAGCCTTGTCTTGACAATGTTTGTGAGTTTGAATCCTGATTATAGCCAGGCCCTGCTTAACTCCAGGCTCTGATCCAGCACAGCCCTAGGCTTAGGCCAGCCCTGGAAACAGTTTTGCTTTGGGAAAGCAAAGTATTTGTAGAAAAAAAAGGAAAATGATTTGCTGTAACAAGATGCTTCAGAAGGCAAAATAAAAGCAACTAGGCTATAGAACAAATTCAACTTGATCTATATATATTTTGAAATTGAAGTAATACTTGTCTCTTACTAATCAGTGGTACTGCAAATATGTAAAGTGTTTTCTTGTCCATAAAAAAAAGGCATATTTCTTATATTGTCCTCAGAGGACTGCAGAGTCATTTGGGTAGTGAGATCAGGAAAAGAGAGAAAACCAATCTTCTGTGTTTGTCACTGAAGGTGTTGTGGCAGCTGCCCTGCATAATCCATTCCAATGGAACAGATGCTGCTACAGAGCACCTGCACTGCACCTTTTGCATACAACTTGTAAAACCCTGAAGGGAATTTATGTTGCTTGTTCACTCAAACCTTTTTTTAATTTTATTTTGGGCTTTACAATTTTATGTGGCCTTCAGACTACTACTGGCTATTTCTGGTCAAGGGATGTTGATTATGGATCCTGAATAAACTTGGGTAACAAATTAAAAGGAACTAGTTGTCTCTCAGTAAAGCAGAAAGCCAGAATGAGATGAATGCTTTCCAAGGGAATTTTAATTGAAATTTAAATTACGAGAAATAGTTGTAACAACTATTAAAGTAACACAATAGCATTAACTTCTTTTTTTGTTGTATATTCAGAGAAACTGTATGGTGATGAAGTCTTTGTAGAGGAGAGACACAGGCATCGATATGAGGTAACCACTGTATTATGTATTTAAAAGTTAAAACTTCAGCAAATTGTGTTTCTCTTGGTAGGCACTCTTCTCCTCAAAGCCCATGGGAGATTTCTTACATAAACACAACACACAATAATGGTTAGATAGTGTAATTTATGTCAAAAGGAACCTCTGTTAAGTGTTTTGGTCCAACTCCCTATCTGGAGCTCAGCCAACTTCAAAATTAGATCAGGCTGCTCTGGATTTTCTCCCATCTAGTTTTGAATCTCTCTGAAAAGGGAACCTGTTGTTCCAGGTTTTCAGTAGAGGGGAATGCTGTAGTGTACTGTTATACTGTGGTAGAGAAGGTGAAAACATCTTAATGCTTTGGTCTTAAAGTGTGGTGTCAGAGATTACCTTACTTGACTTCCTGAGAAGTATTTCAAAGGTAAAGCCTTATAATCCTTAAATACATTACACCTTGACAATTTGACTTGTTTAAAGGCTTAGCTTATGTTCACATGCACATTCTTCTATGGCCCAAATTAAGGCAGACTTCAGGCATTTACTATTCAGAGGCTATTTTATTCAGAGACTGGCTTACTACCATCCAACTCAATAGGCCCCTTATATAGGTCTCCTCTGAGAACATCTGAGTAAATCTGCCTGTGTTACTCAAGGAGACAGGCAAGAGCTGAACTCCTAGAGTTATCTTTGAGATAGTTCAGAAAGGATTTGACTACATCAGTATCTCAGGAGGGGCCTGAGCTATGAGACAAGTGCATGCTTCAAGCTGATGCAGACAATGTTAAGTTTCCTTAAAAAGCTGGGAGGAGAACTTGATGGTGGTAAAGGTGCTCAAGTTTGAATAGTAACTAAGTGGTTAGAACATGACCAAGGAAATGAACCAGGTCACTGCAGAGCATTTCAATTTGAAAGAGGAGCTGAAGCACAGCTTGTGTCATAACCACTGAAATGCAGAGTTCAAAGAAGAGGTCAGTCTTTACACCTACTGTAGTGGGCTGTTTCAAAAACAAGGAACACAAGCTGCTCAGAGTCAGGAGGAGAGCAAGCAGAAGGTTTTAAAGTTTTAAAATTACCTATTCATCTCTTTATTAAATAAAGCATGCCTACTTTCACAAAGTTATACCAGAGAAGTTGTTTAAACAAGAAAGCAAAAGTCCCAACTATTTTCTCAATTCTTTTCATTCTTGTATGCATACTAAAAACACTACAGTTAACTGCTACTGTTTGTTAAATCATGACTCTATTGATTTTTTTATTTATTAATTTTAATATTTCAGGTGAACCCAGAATTGACTCACTGCTTTGAAGAGAAAGGTTTGAAATTTGTTGGTCAAGATACAGAAGGGAACAGAATGGAAATGATTGAACTGGAGAGTGAGTGTCTTATTGTCTGGAGGACTTCTGCATCTCTTTAAACCTTGTAAACTATAGGTTGTTAAAAGGCATGTAGACACAATATTTAGCTGTCACAGCAACCAAGATGATGTTAGGGAGATACTGATGACTCCACCTGTATATTTCAGTAGGTGAAGATTCAAAGGATATTAGGAGAAGTCACATGCTGTGGGTATATTTGATTATCAGGATCAGACATGCTCATATTCCAAAGGGTTGTAATTCTAGTTCAGTAGGATTTGGCTCTGTAGAATCTTAGAGGGTCAAGTTCAAGGTGGGACTAGAGCCTTCCCAAGGTGCCTTCCAATCAGCTTGTGTCTCCTTCAGTTATCCTGTGTTTAGATGTATAGAAAAAAGTTTGAAAATCTAAAAGAAATCAAGCTCCTTTTTTTCACAGAATGATTCAGATAGAAGAGAGTTTGAGACTGTGGCAATGTGGTAAATTTGGACTACCAAATAAGACTTCATGCCTTTTCTAAGTCCTGAATTAAAAAGGGAGCTACACTGTTTGTTGAATACTACAGAGAGTAGCTCTTAGAAACAGTCCCTTTGATTTTGCTTGATTATTTGGTTAACTACTTGCTATAAGGCCACTGTTGGCTAGATGATTCTCAAATACCTGAAGCAACAGTCTATTCTACAATTTGTTTTATTTTTTTTCCTTCCTTTCTCATGTGGCCCCTAATTGCCATTGGTTAAGGTAAACTCCATGCCCAGAAACATACATTTGTCATAAGAATCCATGGTCATCCTGTGGAGTGCTATTTGTGGCATGATGCTCCTGAGAATTCATTGTACATACTCCATGGTATGTTGGAGATCAGTGCCCTAATTTTGAACCAGAGTTTGAATATAGACACCTACTTATAATGTCAAGCAACTGCACTGTAGAGAGTCATCCAAGAAGGGTACATGTGAGTTCAGAAACTACTAATTGACATGGTGTTCTTTGCTTAGTTTGTTCCTGATATATTATTACCTGTTACTCATGATGGTGTTGGGAGGCTATTTTGACTGCCCTGCACGAAACAACTTCTAGAGAGAGCATCATGAAAGAAAACAGGTAGAATTTTTTAATTTGCATGTTACAGTGAAAAGAACAAAAGCAACAGCAAAACCTGGAATGCCTGCACAATGGTCTTCAAGGAGATTCTGATTACTAAAGAAAAACAATCATCCCAGGGAGGAGGGTGTGTTGGAGCAGAAGCACAGAAATAACAGTGCACCTGATAGTGTGTGCAAAGCTTCTAAGCAAAATATCCCCACAGGAATTATTTTATGCTCTGTCATAGTCTTGTTTTACACCTTTAAAGAACTAAATTACATGGTAGAGAGAAGTTATGGAATAAATTTAGGATCCAGGTTGTCTTTAAGACATAGAAGCAGAGAGAAGAGATATATACTGTACATATTTACAATATATACTATATATATATACAGTATACTGGAAAAAACCTAGCTTTCTTGTTGTTTATTCTGTACTGCACAGAAATTCCTTGAATGTCTGGGATTAGATTGGAAATTGTCAAACCAGAAGAGGTCTGTGGTTAATTTTTCCTAGTATTCTGACACGAGAAGTGGTTAATGTTATCTCCTTGAAAATAATAGTCAAAGAAAGAACAATCTGCAGAGTAGGAAAAAGTACAAAACCAATTTTCCTTCCTTATCCTTTCAAAGAAGACAGGCAGAGTTGAATGATGGTGATACTGACAGGGTTAATCCCACAGGCCAAACAGCAGGAACAAGCAGCACCATAAAAAATCAGAGAATGGCAGGGGTTGGAAGGGACCTCTAGAGATTGAGTCCAGCACCCCTGACAGAGCAGGATCACCCAAGGCAGGCCACACAGAAATGCATCCATACAGGTTTTGAAAGTCTCCAGAGGAGACTCCACAACCTCCCTGGGCAGCCTGTTCCAGGCTCTGTCACCCTCACAGTAAAGAAGTTTTCCTTCATTTTGAGGTGGAACTTTTCTGTGTTCCAAGTTGACTGTAACCAAGATGGCCTGTGAATTGGGAAAGATTTCTAAGCAAAAGGAGAGAGTATCAGAAGAGCTTTCTAGTGGGAGCAGAAGAACTAGAGGGGTGTTACAGCAGAGCTTCACCCTTTGTGCATGAGAGTATACAGTGTAGTTTCATTCAATAACAGGAGACTGGACTTAATGTCCCAGGAGATTCCTTCCAGGCCTAATTATTTGAACCTTGTTTTCCCCAGTTTTCTCTGTATATTGCTTTCATATCCATCTCTTACTATGTAAATAGTTGCTCTATGGTAATGCTGGGTCTTTTAGGAGCTGTTTTATTTTTCCTTAAGATATGTATGGGTGCATGTTCTGAATATTTATGCATAAATAAAGACAGGAAAGTGAGATGTTATGAAAATAGCATTATAAATGTAGATATTGTGGTTGTTCCCCCCTGCCCCCTTACATGTTGGTACAAGTTTAATAATCAGCTTTTATTTACATCATTGTGCATGTCAGTGTTGAATCACAGGATTATTTTTCTTCTGGACTTCTGTGTGAAATCTTCAATAAACTATTTTCCTAACAGTTATTCTTCTATCTTTTTCCTATATCTTACCATTTTCTTTGACATCTGTCTTGTAGATCACCCATATTTTGTGGGAGTTCAGTTCCACCCAGAATTTTCCTCAAGACCTATGAAACCCTCACCTCCATACCTTGGACTATTGCTAGCAGCAACTGGAACTCTCAATGCATACCTGCAACGTGGATGTAAATTGTCTCCAAGGTAATCTTTCTTAATTTACTTGCCTGCAGTTTGACAATCACATTTTTGGAGGGACTATCCCATCCTTCAATAAAGAAGTCCAGAAGAGGAAAAAGGAGTTCTTAATGTATGGATTTACTTGTTCCTGTGCATGCCTGACAAACCTTGGTGTAAAAGTGTCTATGAACAGGAGCCACAATTCCTGACTTCCTTCTTTTCAGAGACTGGGCTAAAGCCAGATCCATATTTTGCAAGCAGAAAGAACTAAAAACTTCACTAATTTCATGTGAAGTTCATGGCCTCCTGTGTTAACTTTCATTAATGGTAGTTTCACAGAGAAAGAGATTTGCTAGAGGGTCAAGCAGTGAAGTGAAATTCTTACCTAGTTGTATTTGAATGATGATAGTAACAAAAAAGAAACCACTATTTTTATTTTACAGTAGCTAAATTTTGAATACTGTCCTTTAGACACAGGCCTAAACAAAACAGCTGGGATATCTTTAGACTTATGGAATGGTTTAGATGGTTAAACTGGTTGGTTCAGAAAGACTAAAATCCTTTATCCCAGTTCCCTTGGACACAGCATTTTTAATTTACTGAATGTAGCAATAGGTTTTAGCCAGTGTTAACTAATTCTTTTTCATTTCAATTATATTAATAAGGTACAATTTCATTATAGTAACAAGAATAAAGAGGTCAGAGGGAAGCCTAGGGTTTGGAGGAAAGCCAATAATAATAAAAAAAATATTTAAAAAACCCCCCAGAATGACTAAATAATAATATAAACCAGATCCAACACTGGCTTACTGGCTTTACCTCTAAGGAAGGCACCAAACTTAGAAGTTTTGTGGGTTGGTTTGGTTTTTTTTTTTTTGAGCATTGCTTTCTATTAAAATGGGGTTGTTTTCTTAAGCAAGAATTTGAAATCTTCTGCAGGTTTCAGTACAAATGGAAAATAACCCAGGTAGATCAATCTGTTTTGGTGCCCTACTCCTTATGGGTATTGGCTGTCTTCCATAAATGCATTTCCTCTTTGCTCACCCTGACCAACTGCACTGATGTACATACAGAGGGGCTTTCTTTCTCATTTGCAAGCTACAGCTTGATTGAAATGCTCCTTACCCTTACTCCTTAGCTTAGCCTGTCATTGTTATTAGTGATCATAAATAACATTATCTACCTTTTAGAGTATGTGCTGGTGCATTACACAGGTCACACTGTTGTGATGCTTGGCAGGGGGGAGTCTTCAAGCACAACCATCTTCAGGCTTTTCCTCTTGTGGGCACTCTCTACCTCACAGTTCATCTTGTTTCC
The DNA here is from genome assembly GCA_025447755.1 of Corythornis vintsioides. NCBI lineage: Eukaryota > Metazoa > Chordata > Aves > Coraciiformes > Alcedinidae > Corythornis > Corythornis vintsioides. Next base: position 23,830 of record JAOEGS010024068.1, read on the forward strand.
TGGGTCCCAATATAATTTCTTTTACTACTTACTCCCATAAGTAACCTCTTTGTCTCTCTGAGATAAAGGAAGAATTACTTTTTTTTGAATGAGTGATCTGCATGTGTCCTGCTAATTTAAATTTAAATCTGTTACATATTATAGCAAATGTTTTCTAACCTAAACTTGAAGTTCCAGCAATTACTGAATGTGCCATGCTTACACTTACTGAATTAATCAATAAAAAATTATACCCAACTCTTTTTCTTTGTGTTCATACAATAAACTGCAACCAACACATAAACACTTAGCAAAGACAAAACTGCCTACCTCAAAACTACAACTCAAAATAAAAATATAAATTTTATCTTGTTACACAGCAGTCAAGCAAACCCCTCTGTCTGGAGAAAGAGCACTGGAATAGCAAAACATTTGGAGGCTAAAAGAGGAGCATTTTGCAGGGAAGAATGTTCAGGAGGGAATTGCAGTGCTAATTGCAGCACACCCACCAGCATAGCCACCTGCTGAGTGGAAAGGATTTCTGATGGAAACCTTTAAACCTTAGAATGTTAGTGCTGTCACTGAGTGCTAAAGCTAAGGCATGTCATGGCAAGACAAGAAACAAATCTGAGGGAAGGGTTTTCTGTACACTTCATCCTGCACTGCCTACATGAATTGCAGTCATGCTGTTGACCAGAGCAAAGATGTAACCTGAAAAGAGTATTTATGGAGGTCAGGAAGTTGAACAGATTCCCTAAACTAGGCTATTAAAAACACTAAAAAGAGAGTTAGTGATGAAGTCCTGGGACAGAAGGAAATACATATTTCACCACCAGATTCTCAAAAGGAAATCATTATCTCAGAACTTTTAACAGCCCCTAAATTAGGATATAATTTTAGAACATGAGACAGAAGCCCTGGCTTCTAAGCAAAGCAAACAGTAAATTTAAAGATGGATCACACCTCCCAGCAGAGTGCCCTAAATAAATAGACATTAGTAAACCTTCTCTTAAAGTTTTTGTGTCTTCTAGTCTGGTGGATGGTTGAGAATGCTTACACATAGGCATGAGCATACTTGGTGTGGGACTGGAATGCATCCTCTGCTGTAAATTTAGTTCCTAGAAGCTTTTGTGTGTACAGAGACAGTCAAGAACTGAGCAAATGATGAAAGCAACTCCCTGATGAGTTATTACTCAATTACCTGAAGTGGTAGTTAGGCATCTGAGTTGCCTTTGTTGCCTCTCATGCTTTATGGCATGAATGCCTAACCATCAGACAAAGCCATGCACTTGACTTCCTTGTGAGTGCTTTTAAATTATTACCTTTCCAAAATCTTTCTGTGGAAATGCTGAAGTCACCATTTCATACAGAGATGAGGAAGGTGAGAGGCTGATGGTTTACTTGTTTCATTTCAAAGAAGGGAGAAATCCAGAAGCATAGGAGGTTGTGTCAAATACCCACAGCTATGCTGCTATTTAAGGAGGGAGAAAGAAAAGATTTTAATAGAAAATTAGTGATAAAGAAGAGAACTTCCCCTGTAATATTGTTGCTTTTACTGAGTCTTCCATGGTTTAATTTGGAAAAAGTGGCTTAACTTTGGGAACAGTGTCCTATGCATTGCAAAACCACTGGTGTACAATAAAACCATGTTTCTGTTGTTTGGTTTTTGTTTTGTTTTTTCCCTTGGCAAGTTTGGCATCAGCAGGATTTATTTTTTCTTTCCCTTCCATGGCATCTGGGTGGTAGTAGTAGATGTTTCTTTTTGCACTATGTACTTCCATTCATTAATTACAGGCAGATTAGGTGAAAGTATCAAAATGACCAGAATTCTTCACCTTGAAGAACTGAACTAATGGACTAGATGCTGCTGTGACACTCCATACTCTGGTTTTTGGTCTGTTTTTCTTGTGGCCATGTCTTTATATTCCAGGTCCCATGGAAAAAAAAAAAAAAAAAAAAAAATAATTACAAACAAGATGAATTGGATGTCATGTTCCTGCCCAATATAATTGCTAATTACTTTGTACACAGACTGAGAGAAAACTTGCTGAAGGAAATGTAAGCAGGATCTTGCAGTTGAGGGCTCAGCAGGAGAAAGAATTTCATAAAGGCAAAGCTGGCCTTATTTGATTTATCACGACCCCCACTTTCATAGCCAGCACATTTAAGTAAGGTTGCATAATGTTAGCAACTGTGAGCACAAAATACCCACTTGTTTTTTTGTGTTTAATATCTGTGTAGCAACTTGGTGTCATTTGTAAGGAAGTTTGCACTTATTCCAAAGAAAGGTGATGACTCACTTGTGGTTGATTTTCTTCAGATTCCTCACCAGTTAACACAGTTCATATCACAGTACATGTTCCTAATTGGACCTCAGCACTGATTTGAAGCTGTAACACCCAGGTGTAGATATACCAAGATTTATGAGTATATTTTCAAGTCCACTTTTTGGAAAGAAGTTCAGGTTTCCTTGGAGCCCAAGTTGTTCTTGTTAAAAGGACACCACAGCTTCTGGGAGCACTTTGAGATACCATGCAAGTAGGTGAAGCTGGGAGACTGACAATCACCTGAGTCTGAAGTCCAAGGGCTGATTCTTACCTGGGTATTTCCTCTACCTTTCTTGCCTGCCTGTTAGAAATAAAACTGATAGGAAGGAGGACAGCCCTAAAGCAGGGGTCCATGAGATGCTACTGAAAAAGGCAAGAATGTGATGACAGAAGCCTTTCTCTGAGTTGTGGAGTCAAATCTTCTATTCATAGAATCACAGAATGTGAAGGGTTGGAAGGGAGCTAGAAGATCATCTAGTCCAACCCCCCTGCCAGAGCAGGGGCACCTAGACCAAGTCACCCA
>JAOEGS010024069.1:7917-21013 GCA_025447755.1 Corythornis vintsioides
AAATTTTTAATATAAAAATAATTATTCATAATTAATTTTAAATATGGAAATATTTTTTGTACAAATGAAATAAGCTGTCCACAATCAGAGAAGGCATCTATGTTTTTAAGAGCTGGAAAAAGGGCTAAAAATTCCTGTGTTTAGAAGTTTCCATGCTGTCATTGCAATAAATTAAGTTTCTAATTAAACACATGCTCATATACACACTCTTGGATGGGAATGCTATGCTTGATCAATAGCCCTAGGCTACATGGTAGCAGGCAGAATTTATAGCAAATGGAACTGGATGAATGGGTTTACTTAATGACCACAATATGATTTATTTCATTGGTGGGAAAGGGGGGAGGAAGACATCAAATTGCTAAAAATACTACCTGAGCAAATTAAGATATGATCTTACTAGAGATATACTCTCAAGAGATCCTGCATAAGAATAGCAGGCCAGAGCTCAGATCACTCTTAGAGAAGCATACTTATCAAAGTGTGTCAGCTAATCTGCATTCAGGTTGTTTTCCATTTATAATTAAGAAAGCTTTTTTTTATTTTTTTTTACATAGATGCCTTAGCCATGGACAAATACTGACTTAATCAGCACATTTACACAGTGTCATGATTTTAGACATTGCATAAGTCTTAGTTCAAGAATAAAAATTATGCTGATAATTCCACACACAGATAAACTCATGAAAAAATCTATCTTTGAATAAAACTTCAGTTTTTTTGTGGTTTTTTTTTTTTTATTCCTGACCACAACCCCTTGTTATTTGGCATTTGCACTCAGCAATAGGCCCTGTAAGACCTCCCAGTGTGGCAATGTGGTGTTGTCTGCTGGTGGTGAATCTGGGACCAGCAGCAACGTGCTTTGCTCTGTCACTTGTGATATGTCACTGACCCCTCTGTCCAGTTACTTACCTTGAAAGTGAAGAGAATAATGACAATCAGACACAGAGAGAGAGAGACACAAGGCAGCTTTCTGAATTTTTACTTTCTTGGAAAGAAAGTTTTGTGTTACACAGCTTATGAGCTAAAGTGAGCCAAAATGAAAAGAGCTGTCAAAATTTAAATGAGTGACAGAAGAAATCTTCTTCAGCCCCCCAAAATACATGCACACACATATCCTAATTTTTATTCTGGTTATTGGAAGTGTTCATTCAGTTTCTTTCTCTCTACTTATTTATCTGTGAAAAATGCAGAAACTGAAAATAAATCATGTTAAAACTTTTTCTATAATTGTGCTTTCAAAGGAGATAATAAAATCTCTGCCTCTTTGGGAAAAGGTCAGAATGTTGGGGTAACAAATATTCATATCTCTAGGGCATTTGCCCTTATGAGCCATGAATCACTGTTTCATAAGCTTCGAGCCTTGGCTAGAATCCATCAAGCCTAAAATACTTTGAAAACCTAGGAATTAACTGAGATCCTTTTTAATAGTTCAACTTTATTACTAATTAACCTGTACATGCCCCTGTTTGTTATGCTGTAATTCAGATGCTAACACTATTGCTATTGTCTAGAGGTACAGTAAATGTATGGTGCTATTTCTCCAATATTTAGGAATTTATTGCTGGGCTGATAACTTTTTTTTGTACATGTTTGTATATACGGTAAGGAGGTTAGTGAAGAAGCCTTTGAAAGGCCAATGGTTGACTTCATTTTAAACCCTGTATCAACTGATGCACCTCAAGGAGACAGCCTGCATTGGGTTGGTGCTGGAGAACTTATCCATGAGTTGATTGACATAATACAAGAGAGCTTTGTGGAGAAGTAAACTGATCAACAGGGTTAGGGTGTTTTGTGGTTTTTTTTCCACTTTATGCAATAATTTCTCATGATCTGAAGTTGCAATTAAGGTTTCTATTCAGATTTTTAACCATTTTTAAGCTTTTGGGATGACAGAGGTAATCAGAGCTTCTTTTTATATCACCTTCAGTTTCAGAATGAAATATCATGACCAATATGATATTTGATGTCACTTGGGCTATAGAAGTCATAAGACCTCTCCAGATCTTTTGCTGTTTGCTGTGACAGAGCTTGGGCTGACACCAACCTGGGACCTGTGTAACTGTGCCATTGCAGCACAGCTGGAGGTAACACCTTTCTGGGCAGTGAGGCCCAGAACCTGGGGCAGTGCTGCACCTCGGGTACCAGAGCATTGTACTGTCCCAGCTTGAAACATGGTGACAAAGGCATGGCATTGTATGTCCTTGCTCAGAAATATCATTAGATATCCATAATGTAAATTTTAAATAGTCAAATGCCCCCAGCATACTTACCCTCAAAAGAACACCAAGTCTCTCAGGTTTCTGCTATAAGGACCCTGAAACTATATGAATCTGTAACTGTATGAGGCTGTGCTTAGCTTAATTTAAAGCTCACTAAAACTGAGACATTGAGCAGTTATGATTTTTCTCACTTGTTGAGATTCATCCTTAGAAGATGCTCCTAGTTTGTTTGTGCAAAGCAAGAAAAAAGAAATATCCCGTTCTTACTACTACTTCTTCTGTGGATCAGCCTTTAGCATAGACTTTGAGTAATAAGAGTTTTGGAGGTTTGATCCCTTCTTCCTGGCCTTGTAGACATTTTTAACTAATTCTTCCACTTCGTTCCTGGGTGACTTGGTCTAGGTGATCCTGCTCGGGCAGGGGGGTTGGACTAGATGATCTTCTAGGTCCCTTCCAACCCCTAATATCTATGAATCTATGAATACCTTTCAATCTCCATCTTTCCTGTTGAAACAGTTCTATATAGTGTAGACAAGAGAGGAAGGCCTGTAAGCATACTTCCCATGCCCTGTTATAAGAATATTAGTTTAAGAAGCCTAGGTTCTTCTTGAAATGCCAGCCAAAGTTTAAGCATTTTAAATTTAAGTAAGCATTGTAGCAGGCAGAGTAACAGAAAGTTGTGGGTTTTTTTCTAAGCAAGTACCCTAAGAGCTAAGCTATATGGTCATGGTTCTGTTTGTTCACCATCTATTTCTGGTCTGCTGAATATGGAATGACAATATTCTATTTAATATTAAAGTGGAGCAATCACAATAAGAGGGCATGAGAGCATGTGTTCTCACACAAGCCTGTAATATTCAAACCTTCACCTAGAAGGTGTGAGAAGTGGGTTCATAGCCCTTTAGAAAAAGGAATTGAAGCTGGAAGCATTAAACTTACATGTGTGAGAGCTGTTTTATGTGACATTTATTTATTAAATGTGACAGTTACACATAGTTCCTATAAAAGACTTAAAATTTTGGTAATAAAGAAAAAACATAAGTGTGAGTATGCCTAGTCATAGAAAGAAAGCAGATGTTAGCAGTACATTAAACTACAACTCTGGCACAGGCATATTCTATGTCAATTTTTATTTACCATCCATCTTCAGACCACATAAAGCAAAAGCATTCTAATAGTAATTTAATATTTTTCGAAGTTCTGTCAAAGAGCTGACAAAATGTATCAAGACTCTGATAATAGCTAAGTGTGACTTTATCCAAACACTTTAAATGCTGGTGATGTACTACATTTACTGTTCCATAGGAGCTGCCTAAAAGAATGTAGACCTACTTAGAGCAGCAGAGGAAATAGTGAGATATAGTTAGGAGAAAAGTTTGTGTGATTTCATGGAAACAAACCTTGCATTAATTGGTTTAGAGCAGAAAATCAAAAGTTGGTTCAAACCAACTAGTTTCTAGAGGTTGTTGTGGAAACTTAGAACCAATTGCTTCTGAGAATTCTGAGAAGAGTTCTTATGTTTAAAGACATGCCTAGAAATGCATAATTGTCTCTCAGCAGTGGTAACAATATTTACTGGGCTTTGATATCCAACTGTGTGACACTTTAATTCAAAGGTGGAGCAACTCACTAGCTATTGCCCTGACATTCACTCATTAACTGGACTTACTGTAACCTGGAATAAAGAGACACATCTTTTTTTTTTTGGTGAAATTAGGAAACAAAGAGAGAAAAGACAGTTGCCTGCCACAGTTTGAAAGAGCTCTTTTCTTATATTCCCATGGGTTTCATATCTGTGTAGACTAAAGCAGACTCAGAAATGTGTTGTATTGAAAGTTAATGGTCTGTTAAAAGAAAAAAAAAAGATAGACATCAACAGCCATTAATCCTAAGTTTTACTTTTTTTTTTATTTGAATATTATTTCCTTATTTAAAGAAGGCTACATTCACGGGAGCAAAATAATTCTGTAACAGTCATATTTTTACACCTACATTTTAAGGTAATAATTGCTTTTAAAGATTTACATTTATATTTTAGCCTTGACTTTTATAATTTCCTATGTCCAACTAACCCCATTCCTGTCAACACTAGAAGTGTTAAATTACTTCTTAAGGTAAAAACCATAATTTTCCATTTTGACATTTCAAGTAATCCTCTGACTGCTACCTTGAAGAAATTATGGAATCTAGGATATTTTTCCAAACCCATGTCTGCTTTTTGGATTATCCTTCAGGGCTCCATTGTGCTAAAGTAACCAATGTTCTTTAATGACTTTCTGCAACACCTCCAGGGAAATGAAATGGCTTTTTCATGTCTGAGCATTCAAAGTAACAGTTCCTTGTCCTATTGCCCTTACTGTGGGACAGGGCTTTGACAAAGTCTGCCAAAGAAGCATTGTCTATGGTATCACAAATGCAATGTAAAAGCTGTCTGATTTTTTTATCTCGTTGGCTATGAACACTTGTATTATCTTCTGGGAGTGTATATTTTTTCAGTGTAGCCTTTATCTTAATGGAGTGTGATAGCTTATGAAAGCCACTTCTCCATTCATTACTGCATAGATATTTTTTCCCTTTGTCCACCAATAATATCCTTGTAACAGTAGAAGAAACAGTTTACATAGGAAAATAATTAAAAAATATTAATGATTTTGTAGGCACTTATGGCAGTAAATCCTCTCAGTCATAAGATGAAATAATATTAGGCATGCATCTCTAAGTATTTATAATCCTGATATCTTATAACAGGTAATGTAATGATTTTCGTGTTCTGTATAATTCCATCATTTGCCTTTTATGCAGATCAGTTAAGCCAAAGTTCATGGGTATACAAAATACCTTAAGAGGAGAGAACACTATGTTGTCACCCATTTGAAAGAGAGTTTGAAAGGCAGTACCAGCATGCACTGCCACATTTCACCAAGTTTTATTATGCTGAGATGCAAGCATTCTATGCAGTTTTCTTCTTAGTCGCTTTTGAAATAACAATACTTCAGGAATAGTCATTAGGAATTTTCAGAATCCTGGCATTGAGCTTCATCAGTTTTCCTGGGTTTTGATTCTGAAAGCACTTTTGTGACTTAAGTGAACAGTGGTAGTGGACAATAGTCCCACTGAATCAAGAGAGATGAGTATGTATTTAGGAGAATAATTTCTCGGCTTTGTTATCATATCCTGCATATCAGGAAAGCCAAATCAATGTCTTTAAATTGATTTGTCACAGTTCAAGGAACAGAGTAAGGGTCAGAATCTGTCACTTCAAACCCAGTCCACTTTTGTACATTCCTTAGACATTATAATCAGTATTCCGAAACACTTAAAGATAAATGAAATAAGTAATGTATTTTCAAGTAAATAAATATATGCATAATATCCAATTGTCTACTTTAAGAGTAAGCAGATGGCTCATTGTAGTTTGTTATTTTGTTATTTACAGAATAGCTAGTTTGTACTACAGTATCTCTTCATCTTCAGAATTTATTTTCCAAGATTATATATAGGTCTTGTTATAGTTGTAATATTTTAATTAATCACCATATATTTATCAAACTTCTTCCTTTATCACTTGATGACAGAAGGGATTTTTTTATCTGACATTTATTGCTTTTTAAACTGTATTTCTGGTTGGGTGCCAGATTTCTCCCAAATATTGTAAATAAATGTGAGTAATGCAAATTTGGATTTATGAAGCATAATGGCTGGATGCTTTAGTTGTGAAGAGATCCTTTTTCATACTGTCCACCATTATATGGGTAAACTTGTTTTCTTTATTTTACTATTGCCCTTAAAGTTTTTAAACCAAGTTGCTCTGAGACTTGACACAATTATTGTAACTAACCTGACATACATACAATGTGAATAAAATGCTCTATTATACACAGGCATTTTAACAGTCATGCATTCCACACATATAAGATGTTTTATTTCAAGACACCTTGAAATAAAACTTTTATCTCCCTCACCTCACTTATCGACTAATTACATATAAATGCACACAAATGCACACAATACAAAAAAGGAAAAGAAAAATCCTCTGTGTCTATCATTAAGGAACATAAAAGAAAGTCTTGTTATCTTTGTACATGCTTATCTGTAAGACTCAATACTGTCCCTGTCTGTAAGAATATATAATCTCTCTATATGTGTATGTTTGTATTTAATTTATATATACAAATATATCTCCCTTCAGATTCTAAAAGATTAAAACACAGGCTGGGGAACCTTTCCCATAATCATGCTTTCTGAAATCAGACATTCTTTAAATGGAAGACTCACATTTCTTCTTTCATGAGACCATGAAATCAATCCTGACAACCTTTTGGCTAAATTTGGATTCAAAATGAAATGTTGCCTCTCCTCTAATATCCTTATTCTCTTTCAATCATTATTTCACAACCTGGATCATTTTTTTGTATGGTAGATTAAACATGTTGGTAACAGAGCTTGAAAACATGGTGACTATGCAAAACCATCACTGCTTTGCATCACAGTCCTTATATTTTTTGCTTAGTGGTACATTGTGTGTTTTACCTTAAAAAATATGAACAAACTTTAGGCCTGAAAAGAAAGCATGTGTCTAAAAAAAAAAAACAACAGACATTTATAATCAGTAGGAAATAAATTCCACCCCCACACACTCACACATGTAGTGGTCACCTCCCACTGATGAGGTTGAGCAAGTTAATCTCTGAGGTTGATGTGCTGCAATTAAAAATTAATAGTATTAACTGGGGTGGTGGTGGGTTCTGATGTAGCCAGTGCAAGAATCTGGATTTTGCCACTGCTGCCCCAGGGAAGAATGAAGGACTTCTTGTGCTTCCCAGTGTAGCAACAGGGACTGGCATCACTTTTCATACAGTTAGAGTCTATATGCCACATTCCAGAGGTGATGTAGAAATTAAGCATTCCTAGATTTCTTATCTGATTTGCATTCTGATTTTTTAATGATTTACCAGTGAATCCAAATGCATAAGAATTTCAAAGAGAGAAATGACCCAGTTCACAGAGATACCATCAGGGGTATATTTCCCAAGTGCCTGTTTCATGGGGATGGGAAAGAAAGCAGATGTTTTCCATCAACAACTAATGCTGAAGAGCTACTATTACTCCCTCCCTAACCACAAGCTCTAGGCCATAATTGTGTACTCCCTTTTCTGCTTCCATAGATGTAACAGCAGCATGTAATAATTCAAATTCTATCTTCTTCAGCTGTACAGAAAGCAAGTTGTTTGTTCACTGAATCTCTGGACACATCAGCACTTTTCAGAGTGTCTAAAAGGAGTAGGTGCTTTCTTGATGGCAGTTGCAATCGACTGGTGTCATCTGAGTCACCTGGAAATCTGCGGCAACACACTGAAATAGCCACACAGTAAATTCCTGTCAATGTGACCCAATTATTTTTGTTTGAAAGAATCTCAATTTTCCCCTAAAAAAAATCCTTTCAATAACTGATGTACAATAAAGCTTTGTTTTCTGTTAATTCAGGAAGCTGATTTTAGATACTGCTTCTTTGTATTGAATAATTATGACATTGTGATATGTAGGGCAATTCTAGGAATTCCTTTTTCATTGATGAATAATGATAAATGATACACACGTGGCTTTGTAGAGAGTGAGAAAAACGGGTATTCTGAAATAGATGTTGCAGTCTAATTGAGTAAATATGGGCCATAATGGATAAAACTGGACTTTAAATACAGGCATATGTGCAGAATAAAGACGAAGAAAAAAAAAAAGTCATTAGTTTAATAAAAGGGGATTTACTACTAAATTGTTGAAACAAACTAAAAAGGTTAGATGTGGGACTAAACTTTTTTTTTTTAAATATAGACATTGTCAAGATATCTTTTGTGTGAGAATGGGCACTTTAATACTGTGTCTGGCCAAAGTGTATAATGTAATAGCTATTATATATTTCATCTTCTAGTGCACAGCTGTAGATGTACCAAACTAGAAAGTAAACCCATTAACTCCTCTCCCTTTGCAACCTCATAGAGACCTGCTATTCATAGAATCATAGAACACCTCCGATTGGAAGTGAACTCACAAGATAATCTTGTCTATCCTACTATGGGAAGGGGAGACTAGATGAGATTACCTAGCAGCCAGCTCAGTCACATCTTGAAAATGCCCAGTAATGGGGACTCTACCATATCCCTGGGAAGGTAAGAGTTCTGAAAATATTGAATAAAAGAAAGGTCATTTAAACTATGAAGAATGATAAACTGACATATGCCATAGGACTGTAAATCCTCAACAAAGAGGAAGGATCCTGTTCACTGCAACTGCATTATGTCTTTTGGCTATCAGTCCTGAAGAACAGCAAAGGACCACTACTAACAGCCATAGTATAAATCTAATCTGCATCTCATGAAAAGGTGAGGAAAAGGATGTGATGAAAGATACAAGGGTAAGTTTTACCATAGGCAAAAGGAAAAAGAATATGTAGATGCTTCCTGAGGCAATGTATACAGGGTGAATTAGCTATGCTACCAGCTTCCCACATTAGTTGTAGAGATCAGTTCTAAAATGTAGGAGTCAAATGCAGAGGACTTTTTTTCCCTAAGACACACTGTCAAGAAATTGTAGGAGACAGCGAAGAAAGTTGATTGATGCCTGAGCTACACTTTTTTTTTTTGTACTATTTTTATTTTTATAACATTTTTCCCCAAAATTTAACCATTTCCTTTGCCAGAATAAAATTTCTCTTATAATTTCTATATTTGAACTTAATTAATGTGTGACAAATTGGTAATGTGTTTTGTCCTGCGAGGATTCAGGATGAATTATCCACATCATGCACTACTCAGCTCTACTACCTTGCCTATATTCTAAGGATTTCCAAATTACTACAGCTGATCACTGCATGTTTCCTTTGGTGCAAAAGATATGACAAGTGATAAGCAGGAGAGGAATGTTGCTTTGTTATTCTGATTTTTCACTGACAATCGCAGATCAGCACTGTGTGTGAAAGGAACCTCAGACTCTATGAAACTCAGGTTATGATGTATAGACTTTTTTCTTCTTTCATGGGGCTGCTGGGATATGAACATGCCATTTTGGGGTAAGCTAATTGCCTGTTCAGCAACTAAAAGCAAGATACCTTTGTTCTGTGAGTTACAATTCCCTGAAGTATACTGCAATAGCAAAGCAGTAATTACATTGCAGCATGTCTTAAAAGAGCACCATTATACATTTCATGAAGAAAAGGATAACTTCGGCATTGCAGTTCCTTGGTTAAAGCAAAAGATTTAAAACATCTTGAGCATGATAATGTATGTTTTATGAAAATAGATTTGTGTTCATAGACATTTCTTAAGTTAAAATGATGTTTGAAACCTACTGTTTTCAGGCTGCTACCAGACCAGGTTATAAGTTATTTTGTGCTGCCGGCAACAGTGTAATAATCTAAACCATATATATATAAAAATATATGCGTGTGTGTGTGTGTATGTTTTTATTTATTTATTTATTTCATTCTTCAGCAAGGAGATTTTGTCTCACGAGAATGGAATGATTTCTGGATGAGGTTGCCAGTATGAATTAAAGCAGGGTCCTTGGCTGAAGCAAAGCACAATGAATGTTCAGAAAAAGATGGTGAAAAGCAAGAGCGTAAGCAAGCAAAAGAAGACTGTCAGCAAATACAAAAGAATATATGTTTAATACATTTCTGATATCCAAAATAGTGTAACCATGGTTGTAGCATTGTGAAAATCATAAACACCTTAGAGAGTTAAGACTACTTTATAAATTTATAAATGGGAATAGGTCAATTCTGGGGGATTATTTATAAATCTGATTTTAATTAAAAGGTCAAGGAAGGATGAATATGTTTTAATAATTAGTTCATTATTATGGAATCCAAACATCAATAAGCCATTAATTATCACTTATTGATAGCTACAAGCATGTTACAGTTATTTACTAAAATCTTGCTATTTATTAACCATTGACAAATTGAACCTTTTCTATGCAATATAAAATTGAACAAGGTAGCTGGAAAGAAGGAATCAGTAAGGGAAGGTAACCTGCACAGCAGATATGCTATGTTGCATTATAGATTCCATACTCTTTCCTAATATCTATGTAACTTTCACATGTCTCCACAGCACATATTTTGTGACTTTTTCATTGAAAAAGCCAACACAAAGCCAATAATCTTTTACCACATAATACATTATTGGAAGAATCATAAGGAGGTAGGATAAAGGAGCAAGCTTAATAAAGGCTGCAAAGCATACTACTGCTCCTGAATGTTTGTCTTGGATTTTGTATGATGTATGAGAAGCTGACACATCCTGTGGGGGCCAGTTTATTTTTTTTTTTTTTTTATGAAAGGTTGCAGTACTATGGACCTATAGTTTATATAGTTTTGCACTAGTGATGTAAATGTTTGTTAAGGATTTGACTAATTACATTTTGTGCAACCCTTGCACTGAAATCTATTTGATTCACAGTATACTGAAAACAGGTATAATACCCCTAAATCACAACTGTCTGAAAAGAGAAAAACTGGCAGCTATTTTACTCCCAACTCTTCACCTTGTGTCAGGCAAAGAAAAAAAAAAGCCAGAAAGAAAGCTGCCTGTTACTCAGAAATGAATTCACTGGAAAAAATGTTCCTTTGTTAAGGTGTGCTTGTCTGGAATGGCTAGGCAAACACAGAAATTGAAAGAATCATAATGTTCTTGCTTTTTAGGCCACCAAGGCCCTCATTTGGAAAAAAAACTGTATCATTTATCTTTGTTTTGCTTTTGGATGTTTATTGTTTGGTTGGCTAATTTTTTTATTTTTTTTTTTTGTGAAGGTGGTGGTGTGATGTGTGTGTTTGGGTTTTTGTTTATTTTTGAAAATCATCCATTAAAGATTAGTTTTATGGAAAAAAAATGGCACCTCAGATCAGTAGTGTGATATATTCATATTTTATACCCAATATCAGTATCTTGTATATACAGTTTGAGTATCTTACATTGATATTATTTTAAGAGATATCATCAACAACAAAACATGCTCCAGCCAACATGTTATTTTAGAGACAGATTCGCTTGCTGCTGGAATGAAGTGTTAGATACATTAAAGGGTACCAGCATCTCAGTATTCCATGAACAATTAGAAGTCACAGGGACTAACAAAAGGCTTCTTGATTCCAACAAAATTATGGGATTTTTGCTCCCATTGCTCCTAATGACTTTTAATGTAGACCTTGCTAAGCCTATGAGATGCTCTCAGAGACTTTATGGCTTGTGGACCCCTGCAGAAGTTTCCAAGTGTAACACTTTTGTCAGGTAAACTGACAGCTACATACTTGTGATGTCCTTTGCTCGTATGCCTTCTGAAAGGCTTTGTCTTGAATACTTCCCTGCACACTGTCATAACTGAAAAAATACATGAATGAAAAGATGAATATGTGGTGGTAAATGAAATATATCGAGAGAGAAGAGTTTGAATTCCTGTATGCTAGGCAGATGTAAATCATAGTCTTCCATCTTCTACTGTATCCATCTTTTAAATGTGTGTCTGCCATCTCATTTTGTGATGAGCTTGACCCTGTCGTACTCTAAAACTACTTTAATGAATCTTTCTCTAAATAAAAAAACTACAGCTATTGTGGAGTTCACATGGACTCAAGTCTATGCAGTGTTAATCAGTTTTGTGGTTCTTAATTCTATTTTCAAATTTGGCCATCGTGATCTTTCTATTCACTTTTGTGGCACTTGATTGATTTTGTTATTAACATTACAAGTTATGGGATCATATAGTAGTGTGTTGAACAGATATACAACAACACAGCTCTAATGAAATGTATATTGATTTGCATCAGTATTTTTAGTATAGAAAGGTGTTTAAATTTTTGGATTAAAATGTCTCTCTAATGTAGGTAAATATATTACTCACAAACATTTATATAAATGTGATATATACCAATATATTTTTATTTCTGATTAATGACATCTACTAATGAATCTGCACTGTTACTTTATGACTCCAGATAAAAACTATAAAGCTTGCTTTTCCTGAGTACAAAAAAATCCATCGTGAAACTTTAATTAAAGAATAATCTATCAATGACAAATTGCTAGAGGGTGGATATGTCACTCACACTGTTGGCACATCATTTCAAAGAACACAACTGAAATCACAGGAGACTAACAGATCTCAGTATTTGTTTGCACTTAAGAGACAAGGGGAACATAACTGATAAGCAGCAATTTCTAGGTAGATTCTATATTAAGAGATTAGTTGGAAATTTCTTCACTCTGGAAGAAAAACAGACACCAGAGCAAATCTGCGTATCTTGGAAAGTCTGTAAAATTCAGTTAAAACAAGTGATCACTTGACATGTTTAAAACTACTAGTGTTTCTTAATTGTGTTTGGGTTCATGAAGTTTCCATACTGGATGATCTCCTGAGCAGCATTTTATTTTTCTTCATGGGAAAAATTATTTAACTCTATATCAACTTCTATTTTAAGGAGTGAGAGAATAGGAATCATGAGGATATGAGAAGTAATCTTTTTTCCTCAGTTCTGTAGTTTGATTAATTTAATGTGCAAAAGTGGTAACTGTCTGCGACTAATAGTGATAACACTCAAAGTTTCTAAACTTAGAAACTTACTGTGGTATGCAGACCAAGGTCACTGCTGGATCTTGTGTAGCATGTTGGGGGTGCAGAAAGGAAAAGGCCACACCTACAAGGAGGAGTAGACAGGACAGGTGTCCCCAAACTGACCAACCAGGTATCCATCTACTGGGCCTAGTCTGGGACTTCCCCAGTGCCTGCTTCACACCATAAGTGGTATTGGTGACATAATTGGGAGTTTGGTCTTGATATTTATTTTGTATTGATTAATATATATTTTTTTTTATTAAAGATAT
>JAOEGS010024069.1:28342-44650 GCA_025447755.1 Corythornis vintsioides
TAAATTTTGAATTTTTTAAAACACCAAAAACAAAACCAAGAACAACAACAAAAAAGAAAACTAGGTCTTTAAAAGTAATTTTCAATTAAAAAAAAAAAATAAAATATGGTGGGTTAACCTTGGCTAACAGCCAAAAAGCCCACCCAGCTGCTTATTTACTCCCCTCTGTCAGTAGGAAGAGAAGAAAATAGGAAGAGAAGAACAAGAGAAAGAGAGCTCCCATGTTGAGGTAAGGACGTGGAGATTACTTATGAATTACCTTTGTGGGCAAAGCAGACTTTGAGCTTTGGGGCTCAGCCATGCCCTGTGTTCCTGACTGGAACTAGCTTTGTCTGGCACAAAGAACCTCCTCCTCATAGAGGCTACCCCTTGAAATCTGTAACCAATAGAAATTAAAACTAAATATATAAATCAAAGCTTACCTCTGGGCCTGTTCTTCAAAATTTTGCTTCTATTTTTATTTCACCTGCAGTTAATTTCAGCCAATAAAATCTGTAGCTGAAACAATATGAAAGAGTCATTTACAAGTCATCCTTATAGCTTGAAATGGGAGTGTGCTTTTTTGAAAGCAAATTTATTGATCACCCCCAATTTGTGGTATAGACAGAAGCACTCATAGAGTGACAAACATAGTGGTATTGTGTCTAGGGTTTCTCATACCTCAAAGGACTGTGACCAGTGTGATGTGTCTGTTTGATAGACTACATGCAATGAGCTCGATGGTATCAATCTAAAAGCTAGTGCGACAGAAGCCATGTGACCAAAAAAAGAAAAAAAAAAAAAAAAGAGACAAAAAAATACAAGTAGGTTTGACACAGTAATTACCCCTATGATAGCTCTTTCTAGGTGACTCAAAATTAATGATGACAATGTAAGGAAATTTGCCACTCCAGCACTGTTTTCTGAATAAAATTTCCCACAGCTGTCAATCAGGCCATTTTACCTTACACTAAATTAGCACCATTTATTTTAACAGTGTCTTTTGTACAATGCTGAAAGGTAAACTATATTTTAATTCAACCTTGAGAATATTCTGTTGTGTTAAAAGTTTCTATTTTTGTGTAATCTTTAATATTTCTTAACTAATAGTCTTAGACATATAATCTTTACTTTCTCAGCCTAGTCTTGGTAGCCTAAGAAGTACTTTTAACTCGTTTCATAATTACACTCTTTTTTATTTTTTTAAATAATTCACAATTACAAGTGAATTATAATCTCATTTTGATTGTAATCATATCTTTTTCCATTTCATTTACTGTGTAGCTGTAAGGTGATGTCTGCTACATATAGCACTTATCGTACATGGATATTTTGTTTTATTAAAACCATGAATGCCTTTTAAAATTACCTTTTTGTCTCTCCTGCACTGTCAATAAAATGTTGTAAGACTGAGCAATGTTTGCATAGGCTTGTTAATGCTACATGTAGTTTTATGAAGAGGCTATAGCAATGTAAATCTAAGTATTTCAAAGGCAATTTCCAGGCAAATTATTTTTCTTCTTAAAATAAGAACTACAAAATACAGTGTGCTAAAGGAGGATATGCCAGGAACTGGTCACTGAGTTCAAGGATAACACTTCATTCCTATCCATTACGAAAGTTTAAATATTCTCATGGAAAGAGATAGAAATTGGATTTCTATTCGTGTTCACAGGACTTAGTTTATCCAATAATAATCATAGTTACTGCTTGAGACAAAGACTGTACCCCATAATCATCTTTCACTTCACTGATCCATAACTGAAGACTCATGCTCCTTAAGAAGTAATGAGAAGCTCTTTAGGAAGCCCTTTCTAGAAGCAATATTATGCTCACTATTCTCCTGCCTTTCCTTTGATACAAAAGCTGTGACAGCTCAGGCCCTCCCAGACTCGCCTGTACCCTACCATGAAAAGTATTTGCCATTTGGCCTCCAGACCTGGGAATGCAACAAAAGCTTCTTAAGTCTGAGTTTAGGAAGAGACAGCCTTGGAAAAATGAAAACAGAATGCAAGCACATTATTAAGTTTAGCATAGATTTATATAATTAGATTTGATTTTTTTTTATTTTTTTTTTTTAATATTTCAGGTTAGCTCAGGTCTGTTATTTTTTCTTATATTAATATCAGGTAGATATTAATATAATATCTGGTCCCATAAAACAAGCTGAACCATTACGATGACACTTGCACACTGGTTAGCCAAGTGCTAAATTCTGTGTCTGCCACCCTTTTCTAGTCATGCAAACTTTCTAATCATGTCATTGTGTTTTATAAGCTTGAGACTCTCTTAGTGTCTGAGATTTGATCATCTTCATGCACAGATGCAGACCACTGTGACTCACTTGAGCTATTTGGTGAGCCCAGATCTCCTTTGAGAGGCAGAATCTAGCAGTACCATTTGTGTTTCCTGAGAAGTCAATGCCGAGTTCACGTGGACCCTGCTCAGCATGCTACAGCAAAGATACTATTAGGGTTTGAAATGCTGATGGTGTCACCCACCTACCTGTTATTAAGGGTTAAGGAAGTACTCTTGTAGGTCAAAAGTGATCCACAAATTGCTCCACCTTCCCACTGTCTTCACTGAGACAAGAAGAAGAATAGGTGCCCTTTGTTCTCACTCAGCACATGTAGATAGGCTCCATGCTGAGTACAGCTTGGAAGCATAAGCATCTGCTGGCACAAGGGCAAGCAAAATTGATGTCACTGATGAAAAAGATCAGTGAAGCAGGTTGCTACCACTGTGAGGAGAGATGGGCCACCCACTTGGACAGGTGTTTGAAGGAGTGCAGATGGACAAGAGGAGCAACTGTTGGCATCATGCAAGCAGGTAAGTGTCTATATTTCTGCACGTGAGGGAAAGATAGAGAATCTTTTTAGGAATAGAGAGACAACTGCACAGAGATGCAGTTAGCACAGGAAGGACTTCCACAATCACACTTGGCACTAGCTGTAAGTTAGATCACACTGGACACTATAGCCTAATGGTTACTCTACTATAAAATCTCCATTTCCAAATGTGCCTGAGATCTTCATTAAATCTCACCTTAATCAATCTGGTCTCAGTTGAGCTTTAATAATTTAATGGATACAGGCTTGTAAGATTAAGAAAATTTACTAGAGTATCAGAGGTATTAAATAAACCTGAAACTACTTTGAATTTGGAACATAAGAAGGCTCTTCATTCTGTCTCTTGGTTAGAAAAAATAGATGCATATAGAAAATTTAATATATGTTCTTTTCTTTTAGTGCTCAAATTTCATTCCATACCACTTTATCTACCCTTTCATCAGACATACAAATTGGATAATGTGAGGCTTTTCTTTAAAAAATGAAAGAAATGAGTAAGCCTTTGCTATTGAGTAAACCTATTCAATCAGCTTCTGTATAGAAGCAGTTTTCAACATTAGCAACAGGATACCACCCATTAGCATGACTTAGTGCAGCTGTGAAATGCTGCCAAACTTTTGTAATACAATTATTATGTTGCAACATTGCATAAAATGAACCAGGGCTGCCACTGTAAGCTCTCATTTGTAACAATTCTGTTTTTAAAAGCTGATTAAGAACACCAGACAATTCTGTTTCAAGGTAGCTCTTGGAAAACCCAAAGACTCCCTTGATGATAAATAAAAAAATGCAGTACAAGATCACTTATCAAATTAGAAGCCTGTTGCATTTCTGTGTTCAAGATTGTTTTCCTAGAGAAAAATGCCAAAACATTATTTTTTCTGCAATTAAATAAACATGAATTCCTACTATTTGCATGTCACAAACCAGGCTTCAGAAACATTGTAGTGCCTTGCTGCCTATTCAGAAAAAACATTTCACAAAAATTTGTTGATTTAAATGAGATAAACTATTAGTCTAGAATTGTTGTCAAGAAGGAAAAAAGCCCAGTTGTCTTTTCAATAATAGTGGGGTTTTTTTTCTACAAAAGACAGGAAAACAAAGACTGTATGTGTAAACAGACAGTTCAGAAGAAACTCACCTGATCATATCTTTAAATAAAGACCAGCAAACTCAACCAGGACCACAAAATGAGCAGGATTACTTTTGGTAATGTTAAGCCTTAAAAATTATTTGGTGACTCTGTTAATTTTAAGGACAAAATACGGGAATCTTCAGATCAGTGGACAGTTTATTTGCTAGGCCCAAGATATTTCTGGAGCGCTGCTATATTATTGCTAAAAAGGCCACAAAATTTTTATATGAAAAGCAAAGGTGCAGGATGGGGAGCTCTTCCTATGGTCAATTTGTCAAAAAGGCTCTGAATTCTTTGGCAAAACCACATAATTGAGCAGATGTGATCTCATATTTTGCTGCCACCAAAAGGTAGAAGTCTTTTTCCACTTGAGGTTTTTTTCAGCCTTGAGGTTGTGCAGTCCTGTCAATTAGCTTTTGCCACTCCGTATCACTTTAACTCACTAAATGACTGGAGTAGGATGTGGATTTATTTCCTCTAGTGAGCTCCAACAAGGAAGGAAGCTCACAAAATCCTTGGGAAGCACAGAAATAGATAATAGGTTTATTTGATAGGTGAAAGAAAGAGCTGGAGGTGAACTAAGCTCAAACTGGCTCAGGGTCTTTCACAACTGCAAAAGTATTATGGTGCTATCTTTCTCATTAATATGTTTAAAAAACCCAACCAAAGCAAACAACAAGATGACAAAAAAATGTAGGATATTTACCACGAGGTTCTTGGTCTTTAAATCTTTGTGAGGACTCATGAAGAACAAATTTTGTTCTGTGTCTGAGTAGAATTTAAATGAGATGCAAAAAAAAAGGGATGTTTGCCATGGGGTTATCCATGCTGTCTCATCACCTTCACCTGGTTGTATTTATTTTCCCATCTGAGGTCCATAACTGTAAGAATTCTGTAAAGGTCAATTACTATGATCATTTTTCCATTTTAATTAACTTTGGTTTGCATATTTGCCTTCTTGTGAAAATTTACTGTAATTATTTCCTGCAATCTGGCAAATTCTCACCACTCCAGCTGCACAGAGTTGCTGGAGAGTCAAACTTGACAGAAAACCTGAGAGTTAATTTTGTCTACAGGGGAACCTAAGTTGCCATAGAGATGGTGAGAATCTTGGTCTTTAGTATTTAAAAGAAAAGAAAAAAAAAACAATTAAGCCCAGGGAACTGTTTGTCCAGTGATCCCTAAAAGTTTTAATGGTCCCATGGGCCAATGGCATCCAGGTGCATCCTAGAACATGTCAGAAAATATTGATAGAAGGTGTTGAATCACAACATTTGATAGCCTCAGTTTCTGGAAATTGCAATAATGGGGAGAAGTCAGTTAACATTCAGAAACTCAGAGACTAGCTTTCTCTAGCCATAGAGGAAATCTCTAAACAGCTAAATCTCAGGAGAATCAAACTAGAAACTCTTGCTGCAAGCTCTGGGTTTAATAAAATAAACCTCTGAATTTCTCATACATGGAAGTTTGATTGGAAGATATAGTCACTTTTACTCCTTTTTTTTTTAGCTTTCTTTGTTATTTCTTTCCAAACTTTGACTAACAAAGCATGCTTCTTCTCATCATATAAACTGCCACTGAGTTTGTGCCCATTGAAATAAAATGATGCAAAGTTATGTTGCATGTATACCACAGTCTGAAGAAATTAAATATTGCAACTCAATACAGAGAACTTGGACCCTCAGGAGAAATTTGCAACAGAATTTTAAACAAATTCCTCTATATATTCTACAAATATTCTACTGTCTGTGTAGAATTAATATTTAGTTCCACAAAGTATATCTGTTTAACTACTTTTTAGTTCTAGGGGAAGATCTATGCATTTTGTCATGGTTCAAGCTATAATTGATCTAAATTTTCTTATTGTAACAGCAGAGTAAGTTTGATCCACTTACAACAACTCTCTCTAAGGTGACAATTTAATGAACATTCTTTACTCCAGAAATCTTTCTTCACATCCATGGGCATAACCTACTTTTTAAAACTCAGATTAGTGGTCTACCATAAATTTTTTATAAGCCATACCATAGATCAGGCTGCACCTTTGATTTTTCCATTTGCTCTCAGGTTGTTTATCTAAGTGGACTTTAAATTAGAAAATGTACCCAATTTCTCCAATTTCCCTGTCTAGCATTTATTGAATGGTTATTTTAATGTACACATCGTACATAGGGGAACTCTAATGATTTATAATTTGCTGCAGACTCAACCATGAGAAACTTTATTTCAAAGTGCAAGAGTGATATAATGATCATACTGGCAAACACAAATAGTTAGCAGAAATAAATAGGCCAAATATTGTCATATAAGTCTGTCAGCTTAGAATACTCCCTTTGAAAACAATATATTTATTCTGGATTTACTTCTTTTTTTTCCATGCTAGCTTGATGAAAAGATATAGATTTCTTAGAGTTTGGGTGTTATATCTTTCATTATACAATGAAGTTCAGGCATCACTTCATAAAGATTCAGAGCAAAAATCAGAAAAGGTAAATCAACCCTCTAAATAATTAAAGAAATTTAAAGAAAGCTATCAATAAATACCTAAACAGACTGAGACAGAAACAATGGCATAACTAATGGAAGAATGGTATTCACAACTAATTGTTTAATAATAATTTCTAATACAGATTTTGTTTATAATTAGGATTAAGAGAAAAAATAAAAATGTATCTGTTCAACAAAAGAAATATCAGACTTGATAGTTCACACTTTCATAATACTTAGTAAATTTCATGTGAAAAGCTTTTGGAAACCAAATTTAAAAAAAAATTTAGATCAATATAGCTTATTTTTGCAGAATATATGATTTCATAGATTAGAAATGCAGTTGAAACATGGTTACAGAACAGCAATATATCCAGAAGAACAAAACCCAGTCTCCATTAAATATTGAAGTGCTACATGATATAGAAAAATATTTGGAAGTTAAAATTGGGTATCAAAAACTAAAAAAGCCTTGGAGTTGCCAATGTTACAATAGAAGATATCTAAGGAATACCTTTTTGTTACAGGAAGTTTGAATTAGTGACCGTCTGAGCACTAGAACATTGTTGCACCACAGGGTTAGGAAGGATGCCATGGAGATATGATTTGTCATAATTCAGAGACGTTATTGAAATTCCATTGATTTGAATATTGTTGGTTTTGATATGTTTGGTTTTGTTTTTTTCTCAGTAGTCAAGTGTCACCGCATTAATTCTGCATAAATAACACTTAATTTCAAATGGCAAGTTATATTGAAGGCTATATAGAGCAAAAGATATTACTCCTTTTATCCTGAAAAGATAGCTTTTTTTCTGCCTTGTTTAGGAACTCTTACTGCAAAGTCAGATAAAGGTAGGCAAACTGATCTTATCATTCTGTAAAAAAACTTTTAATTACTTTTTCTGCATAAGGCAAATAGGATTGTTAATTTTTTTTTAATAATGAAATGTATTATTTGGAAAACCCTAACATTCTCATTAATTGGAACTGGAATTCGAAGTTAGATAAATAGAGGAGTCTTTGTCAGACATCTGCCTTTTGCCATTCCTATAATAGTCTACTCAAACTTGTTACATCACTGGAAATCACTATTTATGCATGTGTGGTAGGTATTTGTTAACTTTTTTAACAGATATATTCCCAAAGGATACCATCTGCACTGCAAAGCTCCAGCCATGGCTGAGAATAACTTTACCTGTAATTGCCTTCTGAGATGATTCAGGCCATGCCTGGTCCAGCGTCTGCACCTAAAACTGAGTGTCTTACTCTAGATTTGTCAGTGACATTCTACAAAGGACTCAAGGGGGATGTAGTAAGAAACTTCCCAAATTCAAATACATGGGCAGTGAAGTCTATCAGTAGTATGAGAGGAAAGATCCCAGTGTAAAGCATGGAGAGACAAAGACTGCAATGGCAGCCTTGAGTAGAAAGGACTGTGGTCTTAAGGTATAATGGGAGAGAAGTGTGGGCCTGTAAGGTTAGTGAGGCTGGGACGTAAGGTCTGAGTGTTCAGGACAATGAGATGTAACAAAAGTCTCTAAGGAAAAGCCTAAGACTAAAAGTTACAAAGTGTGTGTGGAAAAGGAAAGCAAAAGAGAAACTAAATGAGGAAACATAGATGGGAACAGCATATGACTTATGAAAAAAGCTTATTGTGTGACCTTGAGGTCATGTAACTTCCATACACTGAATCAGTTCCTGCAGTTTTAATGAAGTCTAGACTGGAGAGGGAAGTCATAAGTATCAACTCTAATCTTAGCCTCTTTTTTTTTTCTGAACTTGGCACTCTAATCCTGTTGGAATACCTGCACCATCATTTAGACAGATCTGTCTCACTTCCCTTAGGAGCTCCCCTCAGAGGTTAAGCTACCTCTTTCCTGTTCTTGAATGATTCACCCTCCCAAGGAATTTTTCACCTTTTTGTCCATAAATCTCCCAGCAGACCTGGCTCCAAGTCAGATCTCACAACCTTTACACTCATTCCTTTTATCTGTGAAGACACTGTTAACACTGGCACAGACAACACTTGAACATCCACATACCTCCTGACAGCTTTATATTCTAATCCATTTGGTTTTCTGTTGACCAGAGAACTCAAGTGCACAAAAAACTCCACAACTGGCAGAGTCACCATTAGCAAATGCATCCAAATTCTTTTTAAAGGTAATAATAATTGTTTAGCTAGACAGTCTACTTAAAGCAACTTTCAGTATTTCAGCATACAAATTCTACTGATGATAAGTTGGGACTCAGGTAGTATACCCCCTTTAGAAAGACATCCAAATGAACAAACATATGGGATTTTTTGGTTGGTTGGGTTTGAGTTTTTTTGTTTTTGTTTTTTTTCTTTTTTGTAGAAGGAAAAAAAGCATAGAGAAGGAGGCAAAACTACTCCTGTTTAGGCAAGAAATAATAAGAGAAAAATAAGAATCTAATTCTTCACTCTTGAGCATAATTTTGTACAAGTCCACTAATTGCTCTATGTTTCATTTCTTCTATCAGTATTGCCCAATATTTCTTCATTTAGCTGTGTGAAAAGCAGATATATATTTGGAAGGTATGTTTGGAGGCATTTGTAAGAAGGTATCTTGCATATAATTGAAATGGAGCTCACGCCCATACAGTGGTGCCAACCTTACCTTGCTTGTACTGCCCAGGAGCCACAAAAGTTCTTTGCAGGAAGCTTTGAAAACATTTCCATCAACTACATGGAAGTGAACATAAAAATACTCCTGATAAGGTGGCAGAAGAAATGAGGCCTAATGGCATAGGGGGAAAAAAAGGAAAAAAGAAAACATATTACTTAAGGAGATATTCTAGTTGGCAAATGCGTACCCTTCAATCAAAAGGTGTTTCATACTGTCTCAATGAATGCCAGGGAACAGACAGAATAATACACCTTAAGCCTGTAGAATTGAGTAGTTTGTCTTGGAAAGCAGTGACTCTGAAAGGAATTTAGGGGTCATGGTAGATATATGACTCTAAAAGCCTTTATGTGGTGCTGTGGGAAAAGTGTTGATGCCATCCATGGGTATGTAAACACAAGAGTAGAAGGAGGTGATCTTACATATGTGTGATTGTTATTGGAATACTCTGTGCTATTCTACTTTTAAAGAATGGTGGTGAGGGTTCTAAAAAAAGTAATGCAAATAATTTAGTGGCTGGAGACTTAATGACTTACAGTGAGAAACTTAAAGCATTCAATTTATTAAGCTTATAAAAAGGAAGATTGAGAGGTGATTTGATAATGGTTTATGACCACATGCAAAGGAAAAAACACCAGGGAACAAAAGGGTTGTTTAATCTACTGGGTAGGGGAGGGAAAGAAGTATAGAATGAATCGATGATTAAAAGTTGAAACTGAAAATTAAAAATAAGGTATATATTTTTAGCTGGAAAGGTAAACATTGATAAAAATTATTAGACTAAATGGTGTACCCTCCACCTCTTGCTGACTTTTAATCAAGACTGGAGACCTCTTCAGAAGTTGGCTGTAATCAAAGAAAACATTTTAAATTATGTTAATGTAAGGGGAAAAGACATCTACATATTGTGACAAAAATAGTAGATCAGAAGTGCTGATAGTGAGGCCCTGGCAAATACATTATATGTATTTGTATCAGAAATTGTATGGCTAGCAGGACAGGGTAAGTGATTCTAGTGATTTTCTGAGAAATCTGCCCTAGTTCTGTCCTGCTCGGGCAGGGGGGTTGGACTCGGTAATCTTTGGAAGTCCCTTCCAACATCTACCATTCTGTGATTCTGTGAAAATGAGGAGAAAAAGTATCAACCCCATCAGCTTCCAATATTCTATTCTATTTTAAATCAGCATGGCATGGGCAAACAGACTGCTGTATTACTTGAGCTTGCTTGAACCTCAGGTTCATAGGTCTCCATTGAGAGGGACGATGAAGAGTATATAGTGTTAATATGCAACTCACTTGGCTAGAGATGAGAAGACTAGCTCTGTGCGAAAAAGTATGATTTGTACAGATACACTATGGACAAAGACAATGGACATAGACTGGGTATGGGAGAAAAGATTACCTTCACATTTGTAGGACTTGACCAAAGGTATACAACAAGAATAATCTCCTTTGCCAACATTTATTTTGAGGGAATTTCACCCCATCTGTCTAAAAGATAATAATCTTTATGGTATTTAGACCATAGTCAGACTGAGTGTTCCCTTCTCAAATTCATGAAGTGAAAGAACACTGAGCTAAAGTGTCAGGAAAAAAAATTTAAAAAAATCTCCCTCCTTAAACTTTGAAAAGAATTCCAAAGGGTTTAGTCCAAGTTTTAGTTTTATTTGCTTATTTTCACCTTTTCCTTTTTGCTTCCTACTTCCCCTACTTGATAATTCTGTAAGCCCCACAAAAAGACGCCAGGCTGGAAAAGATCTCTGACAGTGGGCTGCTCTTGTTACAGCTCCCATCCCCCAGGCTGTCTGCACTGATTAACTGCATTTCACCTTACTGTTGAGACAGAAGACCCTGGTCTTTATTACTCTCTTTTAAGAGTAAGCAAATAATTCATAATGAATTTCTGATTTGGTTAATTTGATTCCCTCCTCCCTGTTTGTGAGTTATTTATGATTCCCATAAATACACTTGCTGAATAATTCCTATTAACACTTCTAGTCTGCAACTCATTTCAGAGCACTTCACTGTAAGTCTTCAATGTGTGACATTTGAGCTGTGTTATCTAGTTTGAAGTAAGGATTTCTGGTATTCTCTTCCATTGGATTACTGAATTCCTGGGGTTCACTTTTCTTAACAGTTTAGGATAGTCTGTCAAAGAAAAGCAAGGCTCATTCTTCTGTCACACACACTGTGTGATCTCTGACAACTATTGTCACCTTTCTCTGCCCTAGGTGTAAATTGGAGGCACCTCCTTTGAAGTGTGTATTTCTGTAATAAAGGAATGTCCTGTTTATAAACTGTATGGTAAATGAAGCTTTCTCTGGTCTGGAAAATGATACCAGCTCCTCCTTTAAAAAAAAAAAAAAAAAAAAAAAAAAATAAATTATTTCCAGCTTTCTGACTTCTTCCATATTCCTGTTGCTCAGGAACAAAGATCACATTTTTTGTTTATCCTGATGAGCTCTGCTTGCTATAGTGTTCTCATAATGAGCAATGATTCAAGAAGTCTCTTATCATTATTTCCCAAAACACATCTGTAGGATTTACTGCATTCTGTCCAATCTTCCTCTGAAATCAGAAATATTACTTGCCCTGTGGATTTTACTGATTTGATGATTACTATAGTATGAGTGCTTCATAAATCCTACCATAACACCTCTTTACAGCTGAAAAAACATCAGCATTTAGAGGTAGAGATTAAAAGTATTCATTAAATTCAGAATCCCCATATTATGCATTCTTCTTTGAAGACTGTTGTATCATCTACAAAATCAGTTGCACCACATGTAGATAGATATACCTGAGTCTTCTCAGTGCTCTCTGTGGTGCTTATGTACCTCTGCTCTGCCATCTTCCAGAATTAATCTCTCCAAGCCACATTTAGGCCAGTTTAATGCTACTGAGAAATAGTTACACTCTTACACTGCTGAGAAAATTAAGTAACATGCAAATGGATGGAAATCAGATTGCAGTGGAACTCTTCAGACAAAACTTATTAGTCTCTGGCACATCAATCAATGGCTGTGCATAAAAGATATGTATCAGACTAATCCTGCATCTTTCATAAAGCATAAAATTTACAAGACATATAATATCCTTATGCATAAACTTAAATGTGATTTGCCAGTGTTTGCAATTATCTACAAAAATGATATATTTTCCTCTTATAATTATTAAAGCAAATGTATAAACACTGGATGACAGAAAACACAACTTTATTGCTATTAAGAGACAATTTAACGTATGAAATCACATTAGCACGCTCAAAAGATGGGTTTCAATCACTCACATGAACATTACAAATCTGTTCTATGGAACTTCAAAAAGAGGATGGGTGATTTTTCAGAGATAATCTACTTTATGAGTAGATTATTTGCACACTGCAAGTAGAGCAGAACAGCTCTCTGATGTCCTGAGAAGCCATCAGCTATACAAACTTCCTTCATATACCATGGAGTGAAATTACTTATATAAATCTGATAAAAAAAAACTTGGGGAATAAAGCCAATTTCCATACCTCCTCATTTCATATTAAGTAGATGTTTAATTTCCACTTCAGGGGCTGGGATGCAGGGAGGAAAGGAAGGGGGAGGAGTGTTTTTCATGGGGTCCTTCATATACCTGTGACAGAATGGGAGAAGACTTCTGGCTTCCTCTTCCTAGGCAAGCTCAAACCAGTGACCAGGCTGGTATCCTAACATTTGGATACCTGGAAGGGAGAGTGCAGAAACATTAAGTACAAACCCATACAAAAATGCCTGGGTTTCTATGCCCAAATTTTCCTCTGCAAACCTGTTTTTTCTCCTAATGCCTCTCCCATAGCAGAAATCATCTACCCCAGTCTCTCCAAAGAAGACTTCATCCTCATTTTGAGGATCCTCTAAAAGAACCTTAGTAAACTTCCCTGACCTATTCTCTCTTTCCATTTGCCCCCCTGCCAGATAAACTCCATGACAATTTAGACTATGCCAGTTAGTACAATAGTGGTAGTTTTTCACATGAAGGCTCTGGAGAAAGTAGGAAAACTTAGTTCCAATAACAGAGTTAATCCTGAATTTTGAGGATTACCTGACTGCTGTGTATTTTTACTAATATGTTGCTTCTGTAGACATGCCAGTTTTTGTTGGTACAAGAGAACATGCATCAAATTCATAGGAAGCTATCCCAAAGGTAAAGGTGTTAAAACAGAAGCCTTCTATAATTTAAACATATTTTATAGTGCCTTTTGTGTAAATAGTTTGCCTTTTTCATTGCGGACTCTTTCATGTCTGTCAAAAGTTAAGGGTCAGTTATGCTGTAGCTGTATTTCTGGCTACCTAATACAAACTCCTGTTTAATTTATGAGAGGACAGGTAAGTGCAAGACCTTAATATAGAAGATACATGAATGACCAAGGTCAAAAGCCATAATAGACTTCTGTGTTTAGAGCTTAAGTAATAACTCATTATCAGTAGAAATAGAAGTTAAAATGGAGGTCAAACACTGGTAGAAAGACTGAAGTAGCAAGTGCAGATGTTATTCAAACTGACAAAGTAAATATTTTTTCAGCGAATGGTACATTCACTTTTTTTTTTTTTCATCTTCCATTGCAGTATGTAATAAAATATTACCAGCCTGATTTGGATCTGCTTATCTGCTAAGAAAGGTGAGGGAAAGATATGCATATAGGATTCATGCACACAAAACTGGGAGGAACATCTCATTTGTATAGATAGACATGTATGTATGCATATCCTTCATTTGGAAAATAACACTGAAGCTCAGTTTTCATTGTTGCATAAACATGGCTGAATTTCAACACTCATTTTCTACTTGAATTGTTATCTGTATCTCCATCCATGAAAAAATTAAAATTATTTCCAAATAATTAAAACCAACCTTTGTCTTTCAGTGCTAGGGGCTTCCATAGTTTCATATTCTCTGAGCTTTGATTAATAAATCTTTAGTTGAAGTAATTTTTTATTAGAAGGGGACTCCAGAGACTATATTCCTTTGAAGTTTTTTAGTGGTGTAAGATGGTATAGTTTAAAATTCAATTATGTGTGTGAAAGAAGAGATGCATTCTTACCAAAGAAATGGAATTAAGAGTACTTGTTGTAATTCTTTATATTTTGTTTTCTTGAATTATACATTAAACAAAGAGATTCAAATCTGAAGGAAGCCATTCTGGATTGGAGCTAGTAGAAGATGGATATTTTTGATCCATGGCACAAGGTAAGATCTCAGAGAAAGACAAGGTGAATTCTAAGTGAACTAAGCCATGAAAAGAGTGAGGTGAAGCAACATAAAGCAAAATCTACATTCATTCAGAAAAAATAAAAAATAAAAATTGAAAGATATAGGATTTCTGAAGTGCTGACTGAGTTTTTGAATGAGGAATTTATTTTTAAGCCCACTAACTGTTGCTGAAAATAAGGCACTTGGCAAGAGAGGAATATGAACAAAAGTAGAACTAATACACTCACCTGGCTGTATTCCATAAGGACTGATAATACTGGAAGAATTTTTAAAATTTTTTTTTTTTTTTTTTTTAAATTATAACTTCAGTGGAGAGTGGAGATTAGGGTAATAGGGTTTACTAACCACCTGTACATCATCCAGCTGTATGGATGATAGTCCCATATAGAATGCGCTCAACAAAATATTTGTTAAGTAAGCCTGGTCATTTTAAGCTTAAAGACAAAAGGAAGTTTTAGATTTGAAGCAATGGCAAAAGTTACTGCTTTTTGTAGGTATATTGCCTTATACATTCATGGTGAGATCTAGCACAAATATTAATTCCAAACATATAATTCCAACAAAAGAAATAAAAGCTGTGCTACCTTATGAATAAGCAGTTTAAGTCTTATCAAAATCTGGATCACTTACTGCAGAAAAAGTCCTTCACATTACAGAGCTGAATTATAAAACAAGTAATCTTTCTGTGTAAGTCCATCTACACAAACCAAATGGCCTCTTAATCAAAGATCAGAATAACAAAATGACTCAAATATTTAGTGAGGAGAAAAAAAGTGAGTTATTTTGCCTGCCCTTAGTGATTTAAAAAGTGCATACAAATCATATATGACAAATTGTGTAAAAGTGATATTACTGAATTCAGCATCCTTTGGTTTTTTTTGTATCCACCACATTAGAAAGCTAAGACATAAATCTGCCTAAAATTTATTAACATTAGTGAAATAATATACTTCTTTGAATTTAAAATGTGGAGTGCATTATGGACCAGTATGACTTACTGGATCTCTGTAGTGTTGATACTTTTCTAACTAAGGAAAATCAGAAAAATCTAGAACATGAGAAAAAAGACAAGCAAAGAGCACTCTGATCCAACATGCTATAGCAGGACAGCTGATATCAAATTAACCAAAACATAAGGGGACTACTAGACCAACAGCTCTCAAAGTTGTCCTTGAGTTTATGAAAAGCAGATTGTATAATCAGTGAATATATACTGATTAGCACTGGATTCAAGCTCTTTTTGACAGCTCTCCAACTTAGCCAAAACATCTTCAGTATATGTGCCAGAGGAAAACTATTGTGTTCTGACAGGCATATTTAAACAATATTTTTTCCCTCCCAAATTTCATAAGTATATAAAGCTAAGGTATAATGCAGAAATGTGCTTCTTAACAGGTGGGTGGGAGAATATAATCAATCTGTACTCACAATGAAGTTAGATCCAAATCAAATAACAGAATAATTAAGGTTGCAAATTTCATAATCAGAAGTCACTGGATCCTGCTCCACGACTTGAAGCAAAGTCATCTTCAACAACTAATTCATTACAGTTTTGGAGACAAGAGCTCCCTAAGATAGCTCTATTTTAAATGAGAATGTGAAAGAGAATGAGAGAGGATTCTCTTTTGAGTCAAAATAGGGCTTGCTTTCATGTATTTTGACCTGTACCTGGAAGGGTTTTTTTTTCAAATTAGAGCATTCATCTTCTTAATGACTAAAACTAACCCTTATGAATACGCCCTTACATTCATAATCTATCAAGTACTTCAGAAAAAAAAAGTCTCCAAAGAATTTGCTGCTTTTTTTTTTTTCTCTGTACAAAAATGTTTTGTTTGTCATTCCAGAATAAAGTATGGTTGTTTTTTTAATATAGATCTCAACGGTTAGGGCTGGGATGGCCACTAGACAAATGACAGACTGTATATATTAACCCTTCTTCCTTTCCAAAGGGGAAGAGTAAAGGAATAAGGGGAAG
>JAOEGS010024069.1:51466-63609 GCA_025447755.1 Corythornis vintsioides
ATGAAATAAAATATATCCACAAGAAAAAAATTGTCAGATAGTCTACATCAAATATAAATTTTAGGTCAAACCCCAAAACAAGCTTGCAATGCCTGTGTTTTTTTATCATTTGTAAAATTAGCACTAAAAAAAAAAAAAAAAAAATCCCAAATTTCTTAGAGGTCCTATTAAAAAAAAAAACTATTTTTTTTCCCATGAAGAGCATGAACAAATGTTCATTTCCAAATCTTGACCTTTATTCTCTTCTTACACACTTGCTTTAAACTTCGCATTACTTTGTCCATGTTCCACTATGCATATAAGCGTATGTATGAGCGTCCAAATGCCCAAATAAATCTTCCCTCTGCTTTCTGTAGTCCCGTTGCCTCAACTTGAAACTATTTCAGTCCAAATTGGTTTATCTTAATGAAATGTGACCCTTACAGAAATAATATTTTTTGCCATCGTTTTTAGTAGCTATCTGTTCACCAATCACCAGTAGGAGCTGCATAACTGCTTCTCCAGGAAGAGAATCACACAGGCTATCTCCCAGTGATCTAAGAAAAATAGAAGGTAAATAGTCTTCTGAAAGCAAGATAGTAACTTTAGTTTTATTACTGACAATGGAAGATGACAACCATTTCTCTGTATACAACCTGTAAAACAACATTGTTTTCCTGAAGAGCAAACTATTGGTTAGAGGAGAACAGGGAAAGACTTAATGTATCTGTTCACGTAGTTTTGTTGTCCTGTTTTCATATACCTATGATGAAATATTTTTTTTCCATCAATGGGAATTACAGGGTATCTCCTGTTAAACATTTGTACACCAGTGATAAACGCTAATGAGAAACAAATGAAAGTCCTTGAAATGAAGAAAGGTTCTTTAGCTCAAGTAGCTAGTTAACAAATCTGACAACTGCATTGTTAAATCTTCATATGAAGTCTTTATAGAAAAGCTGTAATACACCAAAAATTATAAACTAAATAAATTCAACATTTGAAATACCAGTAATCTTTATTTTCTTTTAATGCCATCTAGGAAGAAAAGTGTGGTTAAACCATGTAATTCAACACAATTCTAAGAAGAAAGGTAAGAAAGATTTAGAAACAGGCTTCTAATGAATGCTTTAAGGATGAAAATTAATTACTTCTAGCTATGTTATCAAAGCTTCAGCTGCCATAAAAGAGAACAATAAACCTCTGGCAAATCTGCTTGGGAAGACGTGATTAAGCTAAAGGGTTTGCACCTGGAAATAAATTTAGGGCATTGTAGTGCTTTGAAGATAAGAAATTCCAACATAGTTGCAGGTTCAGTTGATCTCTGGGGGGGACCTGCAGCCCCAGATGTGGAGGGGGAATAGTGTGTCCTGCCAAAGTGTATAGACAGGGTGGAGGCTGGTCCTCCTGGTACCAGGCTCTGTGAGGAATTTGCCTCCACAGGCACAGTACCTGGTTTTGTAGATATTTGTACCACCACGCAGTATTTTACTGGTGAAAAGCTGAGAAATAATTTGGATGAAAGACATGATGCTATTGTAGGAAATTATCTTTGTTTCCCAAAAGTCACATAATCAATGAGAGAAAAATGTTTCTGTGATAAATATTACTGCTTCTAAAAGCTTAAAACTGATAAACAACACCCTACCTATTCTAAATATTTTTTTAACTTCCTGAGACAATGATTTTTGAACCTATACTATAAATACATTTTTCTTATGGATCTCAGCAGCACAGAATCCAAGAGAACAGAGAAAAGAAAGAGTATTTATGTGTTCCTTGTATCAAAACATACACCTTTACACCATACTGGGAAAATCAATTAATGTTAAAATAAAAAATAAAATTTTCTGATAAGTGAGAGGTTTATGATCTTCATTAAGTCCCAAGTGGTGTTTAAGGTGTCAGACTCAGTGTAAAGCTGCAAGTATTACTGTGTAGTAAACTAGATTAGGGATTCATGGTGTGTTAGTTACTCCACTAAAGTTTCTTCAGTATTCATTTTGCAAATGTTTACCCTACAGCAAATGTGAAGAGTAAGTTATCTTACTTATTTGCTTTGAATAACAGCATACACACAGTTATTTCAAAGTAAATGAATCTGTAACTTGCTTATCCTGTGGTGACTTGTTCATGTAGCAATGCCTATAATGCAGTATATTTTGGAACAGATTTGTTCTTTTGTCTGGTCAAGTTCACTCCAAAAAAGTTGATCTAAAGTAATAAAATACATTTACTGTGGCTTTGTTAAATCACATTAAACTGGAAGTATGCATTGAGAACTGCAAATGTTCGTTTAAACTTAAACTGAGCATCATTTACTTTTGTTCACTTCCAAGACCAGATTTAACACTACATTGGAATTGTTTAGCTTACCTCAAGTGTGAAAAATATCAGATAAAGTAGTAACTGAGACAAAACACTTTACACCAAGAACATTTTGTCTCCAAGACTTACCTTATAATTCTTACTTAATCTCAGAAACCTTTAAGGTTTCTCCTAAAGCAGGCTTACCTACACTACACTAGGACATTTATTTGATTCTTGAATAACCAGTGACAGCCAATAATGTTGGGTAAAAGCTAGAAGAACCACATCTCCTCTATTTCTTCCATTTATCAGAGAAATTACTTTAGAAGTGTCAAACTTACATTAACCAGCAACACAATCAATATTTGAAAATTTGCCAGTCTTTTAGTTTTAAATTTGCTTAGGGCAAAACAAAAACATCCAGTCTGAAGCAGAAATGGGGCTAGTGTCCTCCAGCCTTTAAGTAGTAACTACCCAAGTTTTGGGAAGCAAACAGAGAGATTTGCACACACATGTACAGACACACATAGTCTTAGATGAACACAGACAGGTATGCAGGTACACACTTGTGTATGACCAAAAATGGACTAAAAGTCACATGCATACATACAGAATCAGTCTAAGAAGACTGTAGACTTTCTGGACCTACAACAAAAGAATCCTGAGCAACATTCAGTAGGCCTGAAATCTCAGAACAGCTGAAAACTATGGTTCCTTTTGTCCCAAGAATTAAACCATCAACATTAAAAAATAAGTGCAACAATTGTTCTTTTGATTTATATACTATATATAATAAATGCCCCAAAGGATTGTTATTATTTTTTTTTGTAAGGATCTCTGTGTATGCATCAATCTGCACATTTCCTTCCTTTGGTATTCTCCCTTTTGTATTTTAAATAAATAGATAGATAGATGATAGATAGATAGATAGATAGATAGATAGATAGATAGATAGATAGATAGATAGATAGATAAAGTAAATGCTTTGCCTTTGGCTGTGTTTTCTCAGTGAAAAAAGTTTAACGCCAAATCTACTGCCCAACACATAGATTGATGTTGCTCTTGTTGTTGGACCCATATGCCTAGAGATACAGCAGAGAAGGCAGAAATGGGAAAACTATGTCAGGAACAGGAAAATTGTGGCAGGACACAGCAGGCACCACAGGAGGAGTTTTGATGCTTGAGCAGACATTGCTGCAACAAGCCCTGATCTTTCCCAGGGAAAAGGCAGAACACTAGAGGGAAGCAGCTCCTGTGTTTGACCCATGGTGTCACCTTGACCTAAACTATCCAGACTTGACAGGAACAGCAGACAAGATTAAATACATGAGAAAATTAATACAATCCATAGTTTAATTGGAAGCTACTATCGATATTAAATAGATCCTCTTAAAGAACAGTGTTTCTAAATCACTAAAGTTCAAGTATAATTGAAAAATGTGCTTATGAGAAACATTTTTTGTAAAGCCTGTGAAACTGTGAGGATTAGGTTGAAGTATCCAATATGATCAATATCTTGCAATTGCATTAAGGCCTCAGGCAACAGGGGCCTTCATTTCTTCTCATTTCCCATTTTCTATTTTCTGTTTCTAGGCACCATCATAGGCAATCAGACATGAACAGAAAATGAATTTGCTATAAGGTAGTAGCATTGTAAGTGGCTTTGATATAAGTGGAACAAGGGTCGGTAACTTCTAAGCTCCAGTAGCCTGATAAGAATATTAAGTCTACCATTTATCCCCAATGAGTGCTTGATTAGCCTTACAGTGCTCTGCTGACAGAGTTCACTAAAAATACATTATGCTAATAACACTTTAGAGCCAGCAACACTGGGAAAGCCCAAGTCTTAACACAAAGAATGAGTCATTATAGTATTTACCTGGCAGGTACAGTTATAGACAAAAAAAAACAAACAACAAACTTCCTAGTCCTGTTTGCAAAGATACAAGTAGAAACAGAGGTGATTCTTCAAAGCATTTACAGTTTAGAAAAAATAAAAATAAATACCCAATGTTGGCACACTTGCATGTGTGAAATAGAGATGCTTTGTTTTTCAGAGAGGGCAGCTGTTAGTGGAACAACTCATATGTATTTATCTTTGTTTAAGCTTTGTCATATGGCTATTCACAAATGCCTCTCTCTGCCTGGTTTAATATTTTCATGTGTTTCCTCCTTGCCGGGTACTCCTGGGGTACCTGGGGGTTCCCAAGGCTGTCCCATGTCTCCTGCCTGCTACCCAGCCCACTGCCATTGCCCCATTACTTGTGCTCCTGCTCACACTGTATTTGCTCTCTTCTAAGAGAAGAATTTTTAGGCTGTCTCTCTTAAGATCAACTACAGGTGTTACATACCCCAGAAACATTCCAAACCTCAGTGTATAGAAGACTGTCCGGTGGAGAGGTTCATGCTACTTCAAATTTGCTCAGTGAATGTTACTTCTTCCAAACACTGAACACTCCAGTCCTCTTCATAGTTCTCCTGTCCTCTACCACAGCTGCCAATGTGC
Source organism: Corythornis vintsioides (assembly GCA_025447755.1). Lineage (NCBI taxonomy): Eukaryota > Metazoa > Chordata > Aves > Coraciiformes > Alcedinidae > Corythornis > Corythornis vintsioides. Next base: position 56,262 of record JAOEGS010024069.1, read on the forward strand.
AATTAGCAACCTGCCTAGCAGGGCTCTGGACTGCATACAGAAGACAGATGCATTCTGCAGCTGACTGCCTGGCTGTCAGCTATTGCACAGGCAAATTGGTGCACAGTACTTTGCCATGACTCATATCAAGGGCAAACAATTATTTCACAGACATACAACAGAGAATTTTTCAAAAAGGGATCAAGCTTGGGGGAAAAAAAAAGGCACAATGAATCTGGTCATTAGAGCTGGTCAAACACTAATTTTTTTTTCAATTTTTTACTAGTCAATGTTTTTTAAGCCCAGCCAAAATTAAGCCAAATTTTCCAGTTTCAAAGAACAAAGATAAAATCTCAAAAGTCAATGGGATGCTTCTTTAATTTTGAAAATATTTTATTTTTTGTTTCAGAAATACCATAAAAAATTTTTAAGGAATTGATAAAATCAAAAGATTTGCTTTATAATATGTAAAACATTTTGATGTACCTGAGACATTTTTATTTTCAGTTCTTCATCTTGCCCAGAAAAAGTAAGAACAGAATAACTTGGTATTCTACCAATTTTAAGAAATGTTGACAGTGAGCCAAAGCCCTCAGTTACTCATAGTCAACTATTACAAGTCTGTTTAAATGAAAAGATAAGAAAGAGCTAAGTAATCTGATCTATTGTAGCTGATTGTAGATGAAGTAGTAATGTGAGAAAGGTCCAGGCAACAGCAAAAAGCAAGCACTTCCATGCCACAATTTGTCTCATGCTAATGTAAATGCCTAAAATAGGTCAGATCAATCATGCCTCAAAAATGCCCATTTCTCTTCACTGACTAGAGGGGAAAGACAGGTGACTAGTGCTGGCGTAGCATTCTACCATATCAATGACAACAGAAAGAAGAGATTAATTTCTGGGTTTGCATAATTCAGAAGAAAATTAAATATTGATATGAAATGCCCAAAACATGGGGCCAGAAACTGAAAGGACTGGCCAATGGCAAGGATATAAATTCATGTTGGTGACTGGCATTCAACATTTCATGTCCTACTTATTCTTACATTTACCCTTTTTTCTCACCTTTTCTACCATTTAATTCTCTCATCTTCCCTTTTATTTCTCATCTCCTGTCTTTCTTTCTTCAAACCACACAGTTTTATAGCTGGTTTGGTGGTTTGTTTTTTTTTTAGAATCTACTGTTGACTGTGTCCACCTGCCTCTGTCATCTGCTTGCTATCTTTCATCACCATCACAAAACAAAAGAAGACACTTTAAAAACCATGAGCACTTACGCATAGTAGAGTATGGGAATTCTCCCAAACTGGCAAACTGAACGTTGCCAGCAGAAAATTAGACAAGGATTGCTTTGTTTTTTTCAGACTTTAACCCTGAAATGCCACCATCATTACGCTCCATTTTTCAATGTATTGTCCAGACTGAGACTTCCCTTTGAAGTTTTGTTATGAAATCAAATATTCTGGGAATCCTAACCTCAGTTGTTTTTTTCTTGCCCTTCAAGGACCTACGTATTCAGTATTTCAAATTTTCTTGCAAGAAAGATGACCATGTCCTCAGTGGGGCCTTAGAAGATTTTCAATTGGTCCAAATCTGGCCAGTGGTTTCACTGTTGCCTTCTATGTGAATAGGACAGTGAGTAAATTTGAAAAATATAACCCCTGTACCTACACAGGGAAGAACTGTGTGTCAAGTTATTAACAATGCTTTACTGTGCATTCTTCATAATATATGTATGAGGTACATATATATATAAATACTGCATCCATCTCTTTAATTTAATTTTTATCTAGAGCTTTCTGATGTTGACTACTATACCCCCCAAAATAAAGGATCACAACAAAAATTAAGAGCAATTTGTATTACTCCTACCTGTAAAAGATCTTCTATTTGACTACACCTCTGAGGAAAGAGAGGAATGCCTTTATCACCTCACTCCATAAAAAGCAGTTTATAGGAACCAGACAACTAAACAGAAAATATCATTCCAAAGGAATATACCATACTCCTGGATGATTGAACTGCTGATCACTTTGTCTGGCCGAATGGAAAGTTAAAGCAAGATGAAAGTTTTCAATTTATAGTGAATAGTGTAGTTAAGCAGCAGAAAATTATATACTTACTCTTTCACTCTGTGCGTGATATATGAAGTACAATGAACTCCAATAAAAACAACAACAACAACAAAAAGAAATTAAACCAGGTGGCAAATTATCAGACTAAACTCTTCATTAGCCTTGGCATTCGTTGCCATTTTGCAAGCTATAAGAAGCTATATGCAGCTTTCCTACTCTCCTTTATCTTTTGCCATTTATATATCAATATTTCCCTTTTACATTTCCCTTATTGTTCCTTTTTCCTCCCCATTCTGGGATTCTGATATTCACAAAATTTATAATGAGGTTTAAAAATTCTTTGGTTTATAAAGCTAATTATCCATCACGATGAACATGTTAAGTAAGTTCTCTAACTAATTGTACAAAAGTTTGTCCTGTTCCTACCCTCTCTTCTTGGTAAATTCTCCATTTATTCCAGGAACATAGGACAAGGCAGAAATTTTTCCTGAGCACTTATGAACTTGATTTTTGACAGTGGAAGAATACATTAGGACATATGCAAACTACATTTAAAGTTGGAATATTTATGATCAGGTAAAACCCTACCAACAGATTTCCAGGAATTTCATCAAGGTAAGTGTACAGAGAACATTAAATACTGAACATGAAGTACATATAAGGCACTGCAGAATTAGGTTTTCTGAAAGCAAACCATCATTCTACCTTCAGCTAAACATGTAAAAATACTTTTATGGAAATTTGGGACTTTAGCTCTTTTTAGGATTATTTAAAATTTCTCATCATCTGTCTTTTTCATAGTTTTGTGCTGTACTCTTGGCAGTAATACTATGTTACACTCAGAAACAGTAATTAGTATCTGTTCATACAAATGTTCTGGCCTGTTTTTTCTCATTACTCAAATTCCATACACAAGACATGTTCAGAAGCATAAATTGTTTTCCTCCTGCGCTTCTAATTAACACTTCCATTAAGACCCAGGAAGAGAGCATGGAACATACTGAAAGAAACTGCTGTTTACAGAAATGGTGATAAAATGTATACAAATATGTCCTGCAAAGTGCAATCAAGCCAGCTTGTGTGACATGTGGATGTATTTCTCTGTGTATGTAGGCACGAACAGATGTGGTATACTCACATGCAAGACTAATTTGTTCATTAACATTAAAAAAACCTAGATGAATAACTGTCCATTAATTTTTCTAATTACTTCTTGCATGCCTATATCACTGCTCAGTTTAGTTTCTGTAGCTCTTCGTAGCTTTAGATTGGTGAACTGAAATGATCTTACTGGATACTTTGATTACCTGTGACTGTTTTTGCATTTGCTAATTGGATTTACATGAATTTTTATATTTCTACACTTTCCATCTTTCTTCTCATTCTATGTGAAACTGGAATTTATCTTAAATTAAGTATTAACAGTTTAGGGGTTTTTATTTTATTTTATCTTTTTATATATCTTGAAAGGTAGAATGAATTGCTCAAATAGCTTGCTAAACATCATAAATAGTTCTGGATTTCTAGAAGAGGTGATCTATGCCTTTGAATAAAAACATGAATAATCTTTTCAGTTTTGCATATATTCAATAGAAAACCAAGTGAGAAAAACCTTCAAGCAACTGTATCTGAATTCACCCCCAGAAATCCCCTTGTGAGACTCAGGAAAGTCAATCCACAAGGAAAGAGATTAAACAAATAGTCTTGTGACCTAAAGTGCAATAAGCTTTGTACTCTGAGAGGAAGTTTGAAAGCCTGACAATTAACTGTAACTCAGGGCTGGTGATAGGGGGATGTTGTTGTCTTTGTTTTTAATTACATATTATTGAACAACTAAGTGATAAGCATCAAAAGACAAGATTGTCTTGGATCATCAAAGACAGGGGAGTTTGTTTGTTCTGTGAATTCAGGCAAACTAAAAGAGCTTTTCCTGTGTTTACCCAAGTAATTAATGAAAGACCAAATTGCTTTTGAGCCAGCAGGCTGCAGTTAATTGAAGTTATGTGCATTCAGTGAACTTAGTGATTTGGAGTAAAAAGGATTTACACTGTAGGTGACAACCTTTTCAGGGAAATATTGCAACAAAGGCTGAATATTAGAAGACAGATTCAAAATGATGTAATTTATGTGGAGTACTTTCTCTTTTCATTGAAGTTGGAAAGTGGAAAAAGTAGTGGGTCAAGTGGGCAAAATGCTTGAAAAAAGTTTAGTCAAATAAGTTTAAAATTCGGGATTCAGATATTCAGCCTATTGCTTTTATTTTTTAACAGGTAAGATCAGTGAATTCAGAGAAGTTTAGCAGTCTACCCTAAGGAAAATTACATTTGCAGGGACAGACATGTTTTAAATTTACCATGCGTATATTCTAATGTATCTCACCAAGGACTGAAGACATATTTTAATGCCCTTGATCAGATGTAGTAGCATCTAATCATCTACTGCTATTAACAATTAACAGTTAAGAAAATTTGCTTTCAAATGCCAAGAATTATCAGCATTTATAATGCTGTTGACTATTTTATTTTCCAGACCTGTCTGAATGTGCTCACCAAAGTGTTCTTAGAGCTATGGTGGTACTGAGGATCAAAGACTGTCAACGGACAAGCCTGCTGGGTTAAAGAACAAACTGAAAAGATGTCCCTGTTCTTCATGATAAATACTATTAATTTAAAAAGACAAGGTTCTTCTTGCCTCTTTACTCGCTCTAGTAAACCTCGTGTTATTTTCTCTTCCCTAATCAAAGAATTTATCACTTGTGCAAGAACAAATTTAAAATAAAGATGAGGCAGTGTTCTTCCTCCCTTCCTGAATAAACTTCTAGGTACATAGACCTCTTCTTTGGATCCAGTTGTCACCAAATAACAATGAGTTGATCAGATCTCAATCTCAGTACACCTTGTGTACAGTAAGTATTTATTTTATTAGTCTGGAATATCTGTCATATTCCACTTTTTCACCTTCATGTCCTTCTTTCCCACAAAGATTCAAAACAACCTTAGTTCTTTCACTAAATAATTGTATTATACATTGTATATTGTAAGATGTATGTTTTAGGATAAATGAATTCTCAGTCTCTGCTCTGTGTTCAAAAATCCTTTCTCTAGATTTCTGGGACTTCATGATACTGTTCAATGGAGGACATTTACAAATATTTTTAATAATAAAAAGTATGAAACTGCACAGTTGGTTCAATTTCACTAGACTTTAAATGGGCTTGTTTGACATATTTTTCTGAAATAAGAGAAAAGATATTAAGTCGTTGGTCTCTTCCTTTAAGAATCATATCTTTCTCAGTCTTCCAATAATGATAATATTTATAGGCAGTTTCAGACTTTCTTCAAAGCTAATAATTATACTTGTCCCTTGCTATCTCCCTTCCTTTGTCTTCCTTGTCCTTTTTCCAGTAAAAATGCTGATGAACTGTGTAGGTATTTCCACATATTTTCAAGCATGAAGTGTAATCAAAGTAGTATGTAAAAACTCATTGTCATCACTTGGTTAGGGATCAGGCCTGCATGCCTTTCTCCTGAACCCTACTACTGAAATGTCTGCAGCACTTTGTGTGATGGAGTAAGATGTTTTGCCAGTTTTATTTTTAGCCTATCTATTAGGACTAAAATTGTGCAGTGCATTAGAAAACTTCTTTCAGTCTCAAGTGCTGTGGGTGTCTGTAGAGGCTGCAATATAATGTGAATTTAAGTTGTTCTGGGCTAGATTCCCAGTGGCTTCCTTTCTAATTTGATAAACTGAGAGATCCATTACATTTTAATATGTAGTTCATGAGTTAATAGAGGAGGCTGCTCAAATTACTAATAAGGCACATATTTCTACACTAGACTTTAATCATTTCAGATGACTGGATATTTACAAAGAACAAGAGCTCTATAGGTTTCAGGAGCTATGCCATATGCAAGAAATAGCATTGGGCCATAGGGTGCCATTTTGAAAAAATAAAGCTCTTCAATGAAGACAATAAGGAACTGTACTGAAAAAATGGACTTTTATTTTTGATTTAATTAAGGGCAAATTCTGCCACAGTTCCAGACCTTAAATTGTGAATAATTATATTAAATTCTGGGACTCCATGAGAAGAGTTTTTTTCATTGTGTATATCAGTGGAACATGGTCTTTCTTGACCCCCAGTATGAAATGCTACAGAAAAGGGGAACAGTACTAAATTATCTTTTTTTTTTTTTTTTTTCATTTGAGTTGGCTATTATTTCTGTATTTAAATCACCTAATTATCATATAACCAATGGTCATTTAGTGAAGCTTCATGATCCACATGCAAACAAGCTATAAATATATATGCATTTTTATATATTTCTATAAATACACAAATACCTGTATACATGTGTTCTCATTTCTGGTTATTTACATTGTCAAATTCCATATTTCTTTCTTCCTTTTCCAAAATTCTTGAATATAACCATGTGAGGCCAAAAAACCTTAAGGCAACATTATTATTAAGTGGAAAACTATTACCTAGTGATGACTGACATTAAATATACTTCAGTAAGAGACATTTTGATCAATACAAATAAAGTTATTTTTCTCTGTTTATGTAAGACTAATAGCTTTCTTTTAGAGAAATGGGAAGTTTTCAAGGAAAATACTGGTTTACATCATAGTCATTGACTCTTGCACAGCCTTAGCAGCATCTTTTATATATAGTATAATTTTCTTTCCTTGTTTGATAGCTATTTTCATTACTTACTAGAATGTCATAAAGTCACTGGCTATTAATTTCATAATTATGTAAATTACACTAAAATGTTGAATAAATTGTTACCAAAACAAAAGAAAAAGAAGAATACAGACTTCAAAGCACTGCCATGTATTTCCAAGGGAGCTGAGAAGACCCAGCCAAAAGCAATAAAAAATTCAGGGTAGAGAAAAAGAAATACATTCTAAATTAGTATCTTTTTGTGGTACTTATTTTCACTTAGTTTATGGGACAATCTAGTGAAAAAAAAGTGTTTGGGAATAACTTATTTGGAAATCATGAGCAAGGATATAATTGAAACAGCTTTCATGTTTCCTAGTTCAGCACAATTACATACCATATTGTAGATGTATATTTCTTGAATTTGCAACCATTTTAGAAACCCAAATATTCACTTAAAAAATCTGTCAGGAATGTCTTGTTGATAAAACAAAATATTAACTCAGTTATGTGCAAAATATTTCTCTGTCTATAAGACATTCCTATTGATGAACACTATTCATCTAAGTAGGAAGAGACTAATGTTGTTAATATGATACATTTTTTTCATAGGGCTATAGCTGTATTA
>JAOEGS010024070.1:0-37493 GCA_025447755.1 Corythornis vintsioides
ACAGATCCAGGTGGGTCTTAAGTGTCTCCAGAGATGGAGACTCCACAACCCCCCTGGGCAGCCTGTTCCAGAGCTCTCTCACCCTCACTGAGAAAAAATTCTTTCTTGTGTTTACCCTAAACATCATCACTTCTTCTCGAGATGTCCTAACTCCTGTGGGAGGAGCTGGCCTGGCTGATGTGAACAGATGACTTGGGCTTCTTCTATGCCAGACAATTCATTAATGTGTTGCATGTTTGAATGAGACTGTTCAAAAGGCAGATAACAGACTCACAGTCCCGACCTTATCAACAAATGAACATTCCAAAATGTTTGTGGTGTGGTAGTTTTTGCAGGGGAGGACAACAATCTGGTTAACAAGGTCTAAATTTTTCTGGTAAATCAATGAATTAATCTTCACTGTTAGTGCACACTAAGAATATTTCAACTTAGAAGTAGGTTATGTTCTTAAGGACAAAAACCAGCTTGGCAAAAGTCTGAATTAGTTCAAACAAGTCTATCATTTAAATACTTAGAAGGAACTTCTTGATTTTGAGGTTCTTTTTTTGTCTTCTTCCCAGTGATATATCCCCACAGGAAGCTTTCTTTGTCCTGTCTCCCAAGCACCTTGTAATAGGTGGCATTATGAAAAAATAATAAGATGACTCCATATTTCATATTATTTTGAAAAATACCCTGATGATAATACCCTGGGCGAGTGAGTTTTAACAATAAAATATCACATCATTAAGAGATAACAAATCTTATGGCTCCATAGGAGTAGAATTGGGGTCACTGTATGACTTAGGCTTTCAAAAGTAGTTCTGTCTCAAGAATAGCAAAAGAGAAATCTTTTGGATGTTACCTTTAGAGACTTCTACTCCTTTTAGTGGTTTCTAATTAAAATAACAATAAAACTGCTCAACACAGAAGCAGCAATAGTAATCTCACTTTCTTTGATGTTGGGACCCAAAGAAGAGATTGTCAGGATCTGAGACTAGTTAATCCACCTTCCCTCTGGAAACTGGGAAGATTTAATGCTTTCATTAGCACTTATTGATCTGATTCCTTGTGTCTGCATTATCAACTAAGTCTTCTGCAGCTGAGCTGTGCTTCTCTTCACAAAGTTTATTCAGCTGTTAATAATTCCCAACATTCTTCCTTCCTCTTATCCTTCCACTTGCATCAAAAAGAAATCCCCTGATGTCAAGCCACAAATAGTTCCTAAAGGAAAAAAAACAACTTCTGCATCTGAAGTTGTAACAACTTTTTACAGAACCCTCACATCTCTAATCCTTCTGATTCATAGATACCCAAAATAGTAGGTATTTCTAGCTGCTGACAAGTGTTGCTATGTTCACCTTAATAATACTGTTTATTTTGATTCACCTTGTGGGGAAATTTCCAGGCAGGAAAGCTGCCACTTTCTTTGCCCTAGATAGTTGGGTAGCATTTCTGTACCACTGGGGTGTTCTGCTGGTTCAAAGACTTAGTCTGAATGATGGTGGCTAAGTGTGCATCCCCTTTATTCTTTTGTAGTTTTCCTTTCTGTCTACTATTTATTTCCCCATTATATTTCTTCTGTAGTGCTTTAATTTATTCACTTCTGAACTGGGTGAAGGTACTGTCTTCTCTTCTAATAGTTCAACTTAGAGGGGAAAATAAAAGTTATATGTGTTAGTATTTCACTTTTTTTTTTCCCTAGCACATAAGTTTATGATAACTCATTCTTTTACTTACACTGTTTTTTGTGTTTATATTTTGATTTTCTTTCATGCACATACAGATACCTTGACAACTTCTCAGGAATGAATTATTTCTTGGAACATAGCTCTGTCAGCTGTGCTTTCTTTGCATGGCTTTCTCTTTCAGTTGCCTGTATTTTTGGCTTATTTCCTTCTTGTCCACCCATCAGTTTATTTTAGCTGATGTTTCCTTCTTGATTGCTGAATTAATTTTGTTTCTTCCTGCAGTTGGCCTGTGTCTTATCCTGTCCTTTTTACAATGCTCTTATTTTCCCCTACTGTTTTGGTTGGATGAAGGCACTGCACTGCTCTTACTCTTCTTCTAGTGTACTTCACTTCAGCTATATTGTCTATTTTTTTGGTAAGACTAAATTTTGCATGACAGTTTGAAAACTCTTGCTAGGAGTTCTGTATTTGCAGTGACTCATTGCATTTCCTAATCTGCCACTGTCTGCCCAGCCCTAAGTGTGATGTCAGTAGAATATATTTTTTTTTCCCTTGCCTTTTTTTAAGCAAATGTAGGGCTGATGAACGTTACTGTTTGATGTAACAGGAAACTGAACTAATCTGTTCTCAAAACAGGCACTGCCTTAGCCAGTATGCTTAGGTTTCATCATGCCAGGCTCCAGTGTCTCATGCTTGTGAACAAATCACTCTCGTGTGGATGTGTCTCATTGTTCCTGTTTCTTCAGACTTCATTTTTCAGCAGTAAAATCTCATGAGAAAACCACCCTTAGGAAGCTGCTTTTTCATGAATGTTGGCTTTTAGATACAGTTCTGTGGCCTTCCATTTATGACTGTGAATGCACGGGGGTCTTGGAATTAGAGATGTCCTTCTCAGAAGTGCTTTCAAGGGATCAGAGAGGGCAACCTGCAGTCTCCAATGTTTATAGAACAGTGCATTCCCTTTAGAACTTGGCTTAGCTGTTGTGGTGGTAGAGAGAATAGGATCATCTGCTGTGTTGTAGGAACTTTTGTAGGCTGTTTTGAGTAGGAATTTGCTCACAGATTGCCCATTTCTTTCAGACCTTTTTTGGACTTTAGCTGGAGCTATATGCAGTGCTTGTTATGCCTTTGAACTAATCCCAGAGAGGATGTGGGCTCGAGCTCTAGCCCTGTCCATACTGCTTCATTTTTAGGATGCTCCTTGGTCTAGTTCAGACTGATGCCTAAGTGACGTGTGCTGGGGAAGGCAAAGGGGATTGCTCACAAAAGGCAGTGGGAATGGTGCTTGTCTCCTCTGACCTTGTGTTCAGCTCTGTGGACAGGAACTGTATCGTGCCACCTTGTTTTGTGGCTAGAGAACAGGCTCTGGGCTGTTCTATTGACTGTGTAGGGCCATAGCCATGTGGACCAGCAGAGGAATCTTTGTACTCTTTGTGGCACTAGGACAGACCTGGTTGCTACAGACCAAGTTCTAGCAGATGAGCCACGGGTTCTACAAAGTCCTGAATGAAAGATGTGCCCAGTGAATAAGGGACCATTGCTGGAGGACATGATTTGCTGCCTGACTCCATGCAGTTCACAGCTTGTCTTTGCTTCCTCAGCTTGCTGCTTTGGAAGGATTCTTGAAAGTTGTGGCTAAAATGTTTAAATTTATGTTTATAGGGGAATTAAAAGACCCAAGTTTTGTCAGTTGACAATGATGAATGAAGTATGTTCATATGTTAATGAAAAATGATGGAGGTTTATCCATCTATGGCAGCAGTACTGAAGGGGTAGAAATCAGAAATAGAAAAAGGTGACTGGCATGGTAAGAGAAGTTGAACATTTTTATTGCTCAAAGGAATGAAATTACAGCAGAATAAAATGTTCATCCTTATAGGGAAAGCTATTTATAAACTCAGACATTTCTTTGGGGGTAGATGAAAGACTTGATATGTAAATATCTTCCAGCAAATCATCAAATTCTGAAGAAATATTTTCACTAGAGTGTAAGATTTCACTGGAGTGTAAGATTACAGGTTTCTTAACTGTGAGGGTTATTTTTAATGACATAAATGCTTTCTTTCTACTTAATTGTATACATTTACATTTTTTCCTCTTTTTACTAGAAATATACATGGTACCAATGATGACCTCTTTCACGTCCATGACAAGACTTGATTCTTGTTTACAAGATTTGAATGCAGGGCTATTTTTTGTTTGGTTTGTGGATGTTGTGTTGTTTTTTTTTTTATTATTCAGCTGTATGTACCTTTTCTAATAACTATGTTGAATTACTCTCTTAGCACTCTGCAACATCTTGTTTTAGCAACTTTTGTTGGAACGAAAGCCACTCGCCGTTCTGCTGTGCCAAGAAACATTTTCTTCCCAACTTGTAAAAAGATATTTTGGTTTTTCTTGTTTGACAACAATTCTTTTGGTGCTTATGGATCTGAAGGGAGGAATGGTAAGGAAGTTGAAATCTGCTGTATATAAGAAAATTGAAAGGAAACCAGTAGCACAATTATATTGAAGGATATTGGAGCACAGAAATTCTTTTGCCAAAGCATAAACTGGTAAGACTTAAGCTTTGTTTAAACATAGAAATATCCTGTGCTGAACATCACTTTAAAATTGAAAACCAAGTTGTCAAACTGATTTGAAAGTCTGTATAAAGAGTTCTGTATTAGCTTAAATTGAAACAATTTAGGTAGGTTTTAGACCTGTTGGAGATGAGCTCTGACAGGTCTACTAGTGACAGCTGAGATACCTGCTTCTCTGCTCAAGTCATGACCAGCTCAACAGAGGTAGCAGAAGATAGGCTTCCTAACCATATACAGGTGAAGTAATGTCTGCTAATATAGTGAGCTCAAGGCTACAGCAATTGCTGAAGAACTGCAGAAGTGACCTTGGGCCCTGCTCCACGTTGTGGTAACTCTAGAAGCAGGTTGCAAGATGCTGTTAGGAGCAGTGATGATGTTACTTCATTCCCTTTTCTGCCTGCTGGAATGTGGCTGATCCCAAAGCAGGTTTTTTCAGGGAGCTGAGATGGTAGCTTCCTGATGACTCTCCATAGTGTAAGTTTTCTGCTGAATAAGTTTTCTTCCTGAATAAGTTCACTGTAGTGTCAGAGGATCACCCGTGCTCAGCTGGACAAACAAGCCACCTCAATGTGTTGCTTGGAGATGATTAGAGGTAACTCCTTTCATGAACAGCTCATGGCAGGTCAGTTTGTCTGTGCTTAGTACATCTATGCATAGCCTCATGGTCCTTGGTCTTTGCAGAAACTGACCCTGCTGTTTAAAGAAACAGCCTGGTTTTCCCTCCTTAAGGATGCTTCTTCCTACACATGTGCACTCCTCCCTTGTGCAGGTGCATTCCTGTGGCCCCATCATCATCTAGATTGAGAGGCTGCTCAATCTCACTTCTGAAAGTAGGTTGGGATTGCAAGTTTAAAATGTGTTTTTTAAGGTGGAGTTGTCCTTCAGAGATGTGGAAATGGAAGTCATCTTTATGAAGGATTCTACTTGCCTGCTCTGTGTTTTTTGTTCTGGTGTTCAGTTCCTCCCCCACCCCCTGAAATTAAGCTTAATTTCTTTGAGCTGAAAAATCCTTGTGAAACTACCTCAGAGCTCTTGAATGTAACTAAATAAATAAATTGGGGTTTAGGAGTATCAGTAAAGAGTGAAAATAAGGAGAAATAGTACTTTTAAAACCTGTACAGTAGCTGTAAAATAATTCAGACTTAGATGATGGTTACTGATATCTTCCTGTGTTGCTACCCACAGGCACACTGTCATTTACATGCAGAAGCATGGCTAATGATGACTTTCTACCTTGTACTGCTGGGGGCTATATGTGGTGCTTTACATACTGGTGTCTTTTCAATTGTTTGCCTGTCAAAATCTTCATTTCAAGGCTTAGTCCTTCAGTTTTATCAATGGATCAGCTGATGCACAGATCTGTGAACCTTTCAAATTCAGGCTTGGGATTTATTCAGTTACATTTTTAGCAGTTTATTTATATCCCACACTTGTTTGGTAATAATGCTCTTCTAAAAAATAGCTATATATTTATGAATTATTTGGTAAAACACTAATACAAATCTGTCACCTTACTGCCATATTTATTTTTTTTTTGAGCAGTGTATAATTTGAGTATCACCCAAAGTCCTTCTTTCCCATTTTAAATATCTTCATTTTCAGCTACTTTGCTTGCATTTTTTTTTTCTACTGAACCACTGTAAATCTGTTCAACTCTTCACTGTGACAAAGCAACTCAAATCAGGTAAGACAAGAACCTCTAAACCCCAAGCAATTTAGTGGGCATTAGATGTGAAGTCTGGACGTTCTTGCCACTTTTTATCCTCTTTGCTTCCTCTACCTGTTTCTTTCTGCCCAGCCCTCACACCACTTGGATCCTCTGCTGTCTTGGAAGGTGGGCAGAACTTTTCTTTTAGCCTCCACTTTGGTCTTCCTAGCTGCTGGTTGTCATTATTTCATCTGATGTGCTATTTGGTCAAATTTTATTGCAATTAGTCATGAGGTCAAAATGTAGTTGTAGGGGCAAATGTTGTAGCTGAAAAGTCAGATGAACAATTGCATGTCCTGTTTCTTTTGACCTTCTAAATATCTGTTGGCTTTTTGTTGGTTTTGCATCTTAATGAGTTCTCTCAGTAGCACTGAGGTTCTATTAATGATGCCTCTAATTCTTTTTTAATTCCTATTTTTTTTCATGTTTTATGCACCAGGCAGAGATACATAGTTTCTGGGGGAGAGGTCAATGATGTTTTCAGTAGCTTCTTCCTTCTCAAGTGTAATTTACCAAGGGACTTTGCAATCAAGTCATCATGATGGGAAGTACATCTCAACTGATGTAATGCATTTGCGTTTCCTGGAAACAGAACAAAATCACAGCTCCACTCCATTTAATGCAAGATTTTTTTGGTCATTGATTTCAGTTGCCATGATATTTACTCCTCTCATTTGATCTTTTTGTTGTAACGGGTTGATCATGCTTTATGAATCTGATATCATGACATCAGCCCCTCAAAGCAGTGTTGAAAGTTTTTAATCCGTGTGAAGTATTTTTACAAACTATTTTGGAATATGCTGCAGCTAAGTCTGATATCAATAAAACTTCTGCTCTCTAGGCAGACTGTGCTAAAACAGGGAATCAACATCACTGATGCATAAGGCTGAGTGGACTTGGGAGATAAATCCTTCAGATAGATTAAATATTTATCTAATTCGAATTACTCCTGTCAGGAATATATTATCTGATGAAGATTCATTGTTTCCTCTCAGTCTGTCTTAGAAACTAAGATGCATGAAGTTGAAACAGCATCACCTTGATCCTGTCTGCTGCAACAGTGTATGTTTAAACCAAATCACTTCCCTGCATTATTTGCTATTTTAACTATTTGGTTTAAAAACATTTAATCAAAAGTGGAAACACATGGTATTTCATCACTTGCAGAAATGCTATTTGTTATTTTTTGTTTTCCCAAAGTTTCAAACCAGTAATGTTCAGTGACTACTTAATATTATGGAAAATGATGACTCTGTTGCTTTTTTTTTTTTTTTACTTCCTTTGTGTTGACTTCAGGAAAAGTTCACAGATTCACAGATTGATGGATATTAGGGGTTGGAAGGGACCTAGAAGATCATCTAGTCCAACCCCCCTGCCTCAGCAGGGTCACCTAGACCAAGTCAAGTTATGGCAATATATGGAAGAACATGAGCTCCATGTTATGCAATTGGTTGGTCTGAATGCTTGGAGTAATCAAATGTTTTCAGCTGGTCACAGCTGCTAGAATACAACACAGAAATTTACCTTAGTGATAATTTGTAGAGTGAATAATTATGTGTAATGAATTTCTTAGCAAAAAATATAGTTCTTGAGCAATGCAAAGGAAAGAGTCTTGGTTATTCTTGTTTATCCTTAATTTCATTGGACATCATAGCAGTTGGGTAGAGCTCAGGCTTGGTGCTTAGCAACTTTAGTTTTTTCCTCTATTTGAGACAATGGTAGTACAGAGAGTAGGAAAGCATGCAGCCAGTAAAAATAAAATAGTAATAATAATAAAGTGTAAAAGTCCATCCTGTGTACAGATACTTTGATCACAGAGATCTTTGCAGCCACATTCACCATACTTGATGCTGGTGTGATGTTGTTCTGTAGAATTCATTAGGCACTTTATCAGCTCCGTATGCAGATGAGGGAGCAAAAATTACTACTTGCAAAGGTTCCCCTCATTCTTGGCCATAACTGTACTCTTATGGCTCTGCATTATTAAAAATAATGGTAATTACTTGTGTTAGAGATAATTCCTTGTGCTGTTTTATAGCTCCCAATCTCAAGGAAGTTTGCAAGCCACTGACTAAACCTTGTGTGAGCTTTGATAGGGGTGGTAACTAGCCAGACAGTTCTTTCTGTGTGCTGCAGGGCAGAATACTCAATGGTTGGCTTTTATATGCTTAATTCTGCATAAGTCTTGTTGAAGAAAACTTCAAGTGGTTTTAAAAGAGTAGGATAAAATTATTTTGTAAAATAAAAGTATGGGGTTTTTTTTTTTGTAACAGCTTGAAGATGTTTATAGTCTTTATATTCATTTTGTGGCTGTTTGTTTTTCTAGGCCGAAGATATAATTGAAACTGAAATCCCAATAAAACTCTTTAAGCGAGAGTTGGATTTGCAGATGAGAATCGTACATAGATTTATTTTTTTTTTCCTTTCAAATAGGCTTCTTTTCTTTTAAGTGGGATTATATGTCTCTAAAAAGCATTTGTGAATTATATCATAGAATGGTAGAGTTTGGAGGGATCTCTGGAGATGGAGTCCAACCCCCCATGACAACACAGGAACACCCAGGGCAGGCCACACAGGAACAGATCCAGGCAGGTCTTGAAAATCTCTAGAGAAGGAGACTCCACAACCTCTCTGGGCAGCCTGTTCCAGTGCTAAATAAAGACTAAAATAAAGTTTAGCCTCAGATTTCAGGAAAATTAACTTGAAAGGACACTATCGCGTGATCTCAACTAATAAATAAGGTATGTTCAACTGCTGGAAGTTTTCTGGTTTTCAGATGTTGGTGTGCTCAGTTCCTACTTCTTGGCAATCTCATCTGAAACAACTGTTATCCTCTCATTTGTTGTTTTTTATTATTTAAATTATATTGCAGCAGTAGGTTTTTCACATGGCCTTTCTGTAAAACCGTGTTGGCACAGGCTCAAGGGCACGAACTGCATTCTGTGGTTATGAAGAAAGTGGAAATCAAGGGAAAGGAGGGAACTGCAAGCAGTGATGGGTGTTTCTAATGAACTCTCTACACAGCTCTATTGCCAATTTCTCCTTAGGTGCATGTCCAATAGAAAATGGAAAACACCTTTCCTTCACCACCTCCCCCATGATAACAAACTGAGGCCTGTTTTCTTGCTGGCCTGCAGCTGAGGGTGTGGGATGGCGACTCATGTTTTGCTTACGAAAGAATTGTGATGTTTTTATGGAAGTTTTTAAGTAAACTTAACATTAAATAGCTGTTGTACAAAGGGGCACCAGTCATAAAACACACCAGAGCTGTATTTCTGAATCTTAAGTTACATTTTTGGACTTGAAACAAAACTTTTTATTCCTCCAGTGTTTGTGGCGAGTATTAAAAATCAGGACAATGCTGAGCCTGTGAGAGTTGGAATATTAGAGCACAGAGATGGTTCTCCTGATGGGATGCTGCAGACAGGCAACTCCCTGCTTGCCATTCAGACAGTTGTGCAATATTCAGGGCTGAAAGTCTGACAACATTTAAAAAAAATATATTTGTTTTGTTTGTTTTTGGGGGGAGCTCCCACTTGCAGAAGCAGACCATCAAAGCTCCCTAACAAATGCACTAAAAAGCTTCTAGCTTAATGATTTGGATAAGGATATTTCGTTTAATTAACTTCATTTCACATTTTGAAGGAAGCACAAACTGCCCAAACCAGTATATTTAACATCTGAGTATGTTTTAGCTCATTACATTTATCTGAGTTTTTCTCATTTGAAAGTGTACAACAAGAAGCTGCTGGAATATCTATTGTATATCATTTTTAAGACCTTTAACCTCTCCAGCTGAGCTCACAGCAATAGTTCATATTTGGGCACCTGCTACATTTTGCTTGAATTTAACTTCATTTCCTGAAACTTTTAAAAAAAATTATAGAGATTTTAATTTCTTTGATTCAGCAAATGGGCTTGTGACATGTTTTAAAATCCATAGGCTTTGTGAGAAGAAATCACTGAAATGTTAGTTACTGTTTCTGAGGCTGTGGTTGGGACACCAGAATCCAAAATACAGTTGTTTACCATTCTTCAGCTTTTCTTTTGGTATTCCTGTAATTGCATGACATGTAGACAGCAGTTGGTTCTCAGTGCTGGGGCATTTTGGGTAACTGTGCTCCACAGATGAGTTTGCATCTGACTGCTTTAATGGTCAAAAAGAAGTAGGGAAATACTGCTTTTAAATGCTGTTGTCAAACTGTGAACTGTAGTTTCATTTAGTCACCTGCTTCCTTCCCTTTAAGTTATGCATGTTTTAGAAATAGATTTGTGGTAAATGTTTTTTTCTTCACTAATGTATTGTACCTTTTTCAGATTGCCATGTATTATTCATGTAGAAGGTGGGCAGCTGGTGAAAGCTGGGGAAGGAAATTGACTGCTACCAAGTGCTAGTAACAGTATTTTTAAAATATTTTTTTAACAACATAAACTGATCTGTTCATATTCTGCTAAAATCCAGAGGTGGGATTCCTGATGGGATAAGAAGATTGTTTTGCCTCCCCTGTTAAGGTTATCTGCTGACAGGATGAGACTCTTCTAGTGGTCTTTCCTCTTTCCAAAACTCATTTTGTTAATTGATTCCTACCAGAGCCTCTTAGTAGTTCCAGTATCTTTAGAAGAGGGTTTTTTGGCTTTTTTTTTTTTTTTTTTTAAATCCCATCATAACTTAATTTCCAGAAAGATTTTTCTCTGAGAGACAGAACACCTATCCCCATGTTGACAGCTTTAGCAAGGGACAGCAGCTGTCAGAGGAAAGAGATTGAGGATCTATAAAACTACCAATCTTTTGGGGAACTATCAGGAGTGGATATTTAGCAGTTCCAATTCCCTGACTGCTTTAAGGAGCCGTTTTACAGCTATTTATCTTGATTAATGATGTCAGCATAAAGGGCTGCTTGATTCTTGTGCACTTTGGGAGATAAAGGTGTGCAGGATGTGTTAAGAGGAGGAAAAGGGAAGAGAACAAGAAAGCATATAAAAGAAACAAGATACAATTGAATATTTTTTTATTTACCAATTAGAAACAAAACAGCTGGAAAGACAATTGGGACACCAAGAAATGCAAGGGGGCAATAAGGAATTTTCTGGCAGAAGAGGGAGATTAAAAAAATCCCAACAAAACAAAAATAGATGATGACACATCAGTTCATGTTTTTCCATTGAGCAGATACAAGTCCCACCTACTCAAGTGTCTGACAAAAAAAAAATTCTGCCAGTCTGAGGAGGTGAAATATCAACTTTGGTCACATTTCTTGTGATATATTGGGTTTTTATATATATGTTAGGAGCATATAAGGACTGCATTGGTTTTTCATTGTGTAAATTCTTTATTGTAAATAGCAGCCAGTTTTCTGGTAAATGCCTTTTATGATGCACTTAGGTTTTAATGCTTCCTTAATAATTTCCTTTGTAGAAGCTTAAAAAGGCAAGGCTAGCCTAGCAGTAAGTTTCTGGGCAGCTGAGGTGATTCTGTGATAGGAGTTTATTTGCAGGATTTCCAGTGTGACAGGAGGATACTTTGGGGTTTTTTTTGTCCACTTAGGGTGTCAACCTCTTTGGACCCTGAATCTCTATTTCATAGTTCTTCAGGGTATAGCTTACTTGTATACATGTTTTCTTACTAAAGAAAGTGAGTTTAACTAAGTTGAGAGTGGAAAGGCAAAAAAGCTTTACAGCCATGTGAGTATCAGAGGGCAAAGTGTTCCTTACCAGTAGTGTTCTTTAGACTTTAGATTTATATAGAAATGGATCTAAATATGGCAAGGAAATGTCTGAAGCTTTACTAAAAAACAGACACGGGATTTTGCTTTCTTCTTGTTTCCAATAAATTGAATTTATTGATTTATTTTTTTTAAAAAAAGTTTGTGTAATTATTATTTTTTTAATATTTTTTTTTTCCCCCCTCCTCTCCACCAAGCCCTAGGAGACACAGCTGTCTGCCCTCTAGCTTCCACTGTCACCATTAGCACTCTGTTATCTTCCATGACTGTGCGAGGACTTTAATCTTCTATATAATTGGTGCTGGCAATTGCTGCTAAGGCAGTAAAGGAAAAGCATCCGTTCACCTTCGTGTGAAAATGGATGATTGACCAACTCCTGAATGTTTCCCCTGGGCTCTGAACCCAGTAAGTAAGGCAGAGTACCTCAGGCAGTCTAATTTCCTGGCTTGATAATAGACTGGGAAAAGAGCCATTTGTTGTCTTCAGGGTTGGCCATATATGGACAAATCTTTTGCCCAGCTGAGTAAAAACAGTCATCTTTCAGGAAAGAATAGAATGTTACAGGATTTTGGAAAATGAAGGGTTTTGGGTTTTTTTTAATTTTATTTTTTGTTTTTATAAGCAGAGCTCTAGCTTAAAATAACAGATGGTTGTTTGCTCCAATGCACTTCAAAACAGCATGGGCTCAGGTCTGGATCCTGGAAGTGTGTTAGAGAGTTGCAGCTGTAGATGTGAAGCATGTGAGTGTGTTGATGCTCACCCTAGCTGCTGGGCATGCTCACCCCAGCTGTTAGGCAGCCCTTGTTTTCAGAAGAACCAATGCTGGTGCACACCAGACCTAGAGCCTTTCACATTGTTAATTAATTTTAATTTAAATCCTAGGAAGACATTTAAGTTGAAGTTAAATGCAAGATTATTTCAGTCTTTGACCATCAATAATATATAATAATTGCTCATTTATTGTTGTATGAAGACCTTTTATAATATCTTGATGATTGGGAAGCTGATCATTATTGCACAGAAGATCCAAGAACAACTGGACAAATCTCAAGTTAACCACAAAATGAGTTGCTTTTAGCCATTGTTGGAATTTCATTCTCTCTGTTTCATCAGATGACAGACTGGAGGGCAGGAAGCTGGGAGAGGGTAAATAAATGAAAGTCATGATTGTAGGATTACGTTGGATCTACTCGTATGGTTGAAACTGGATATAATATTTTATGTTTCATATCTTTGTTTCAGGTGTAGTAGAAGAGATGTTGGTTTCTGATGAACAGGGACCATAGCAAGAGTCCTTGATTTCTGTGAAGAGGCTATTTACAGGAGTTGTCCCACTCTTCTTGTTGTCAAGCCCACAGGCACCCCGCTTAGGACACTGGTTTACTTTTGATTTAGGGGAGATCATGAAGTATACTGAATAACAAAATCTTCCCTACAACTTGTTTTTTGGCACATTAAAGCCCATAGCAACTTTATTTTTTTTTTCCTATCTGATGTACTTGGAGAAGGTATATATGAGGAAATAGGCAAGATTTTTTATTTAATTATGTATTTTCTTCTATTAAGTGTAGCAGAAACAGAGCAGCTGATTTGCTTTAGACATCACTGAAATTTTCAGCTGAATTTCTTAAACAGAAATGAAATACAGCACAGCAGATTGCTTAGATGTGACAGATGCTTCAATTGGAATGCTTTTTTTAAGTTTTTTTTGGCAGTAGGTAGGAGTCTTTCTCCAAAGTAGGGAAATCCTCTTAAACGCTTTTTGTTGTCTTAGAAGTTGGGTCAAAAAATGTTATTAAAATACCTTTGGCTCCTGACAGTATTGAAGATGCAATGGGCAGAGGCAGGCATGGGTATAAGGAAGAGAGCAGCATGTGTCCTGTCTTTGGGACCAGGGTGTCTCAGTGTTACAAAGCAAGTGTCCAGGCTGCAGACAGGACATCAACTGATGTAGTTTCCATAGGCTGTAAATGTGTGGGATTCTGCCAGTGGAACTCTCTTCAGTCAACAGGAGATGGATGTGGATTGAATTCACCTCATTTTTTTTAACTTGATTAATTTAATTTGTTATTTTTTCCTTTCTGGAGGGAAAGTGCTGCACTTCTTGTAGGATTTGATATGTGTATTCTGAGAATAATGCCTCTTGATCTGTGTGTTGTGATGTTTTTTCTTTTAATTAAAATAGAAATGTTTGGTTTTGTTTTGCCTTTTAAACTTAGCAGTGAGTGTTCCAGTTTCCTGGTCATCTCACATCCTCTTACAGAGCTGAACCCTTGCACAGATCTTCAGCTGTGAAAACTATTATTTCTTTCTTTTTTTCTTTTTTTTTAATTCTTATTAAATTCAGCTAGTTTAAACCTTTTTTTTTTTTTTTTTGCTATTACTATTTTGCAGCACTCTTTTGTTTTCAGTAAAAACTGTCTCTTATTACTACTACCTGCTTTCAGAAATCCTAATTGTCTATTGAAAAGAACATCCACAGCTGCTCGTAGTTCCATAGTAAACACTGGACCACTTTTTAACTATGCAAAAAGTTGGGGTTAGGTTCAGTTTAAAAAGAAAAACTGACCCACGTAAAATGAAATATTTTACTTTCTTCTTTATGCAAATCTGTTTGTTGGAGGTGAAGTTTACAGTCATAGCTCCATTTTTCAAGGAGAATGAATATTAAAATACACATTAGTAAAGTGCTTGAATAAAAATAAGGTGTGTACCCATTTTATTTTTATATTCAATTGATTTTTTTTTTTTTTAATGTATACATTATGCTTTTCTTCATACATTGTACCAATAGAATCACTGAATCACAGCAATGTCATGGTTGGGAAAGATCTCTAAGATCACCACATCCAACCATCAATCCCCCACCATCCCACTGGAGCATGTCTTGTCTCCATGGGGTTTTTAATCCCTTCAGGGTTGGTAACTCCACCATCTCCCTGGGCAGCCCATTCCGGAGGCTGACTAATCTTTCAGTGAAAACATTAGTCCTAATATCTAATCTAAACCTCCCCTGCTGCAACTTCAGGCCATTTCCTCTAGTCCTGTCCTTATTTGCCTGAGAGCAGAGGCCGCCCCCAGCTCACTGCAGCCTCCTTTCAGGTAGCTACAGAGAGCAACAAGGTCTCCCCTCAGCTTCCTCTTCTCCAGACTCAACAATCCACATTTCCTCTGCCTTTTCTCACAGGACTTGTTCTCCAGGCCCTTCCCCAGCTGGGTTGCCCTCCTCTGAACTCGCTCCAGCAACTCAGTGTCTTCTAGTGAGGGCCCAGAACTGGACACAGCTCTCTAGGTGTGGCCTCATCACTGCTGAGAGCAGGGGCACGATCGCTTCCCTCCTGCTGGACACACAATTCCTGATCCAGGCCAGGATGCTCTTGGCCTTCTTGGCCACCTGGGCACACTGCTGGCTCATGTTCAGCCAGGTGTTGACCAGCACCCCAAGGTCATTTTCTGCCAGGCAGCTTTCCAGCCACTCCTCCCCAAGCCTGGACTGTTGCAGGGGCTTGTTGTGACTCAATTGCAGGACCTGGTGCTTGGCCTTCTTAAACCTCATACCACTGGCCTCAGCCCATCTATCCAGCCTGTCCAGATCCCTCTGCAGAGCCTTCTGACCCTCAAGGAGATAGATACTCCCACCCAGTCTGGTGTTGTCTGCAGATGTGCTGAGGAAGCACTCCATCCCCTCATCTAGATTGTTGATAAAGATACTGGACAAGACTGGCCCCATCACTGAGCCCTGGGGGACACCACTGGTGACAGGCCACCAACTGGATTTGACTCCATTCACTACAACTCTCAGCCTGGCTGGCCAGACAGTTTTTAATCCAGAGCAGAGCACACCAGTCTATATAATGAGCACCAGCTTCTCTAGGAAGGCAGTGTCAAAGGCTTTATTAAAGTTCAGGAAGGCAACATCCACAGCCTTTTCCTCATCCATTAGGTGGGTCACCTGGTCACAGAATGAATAATACTTAGTTTGCATTAAGTAGAAAAATGGTTTGTTGACTATTACTGAAAAATTGCTTGGCTGCATTCCCCCTATAGTGCAAGCTGTACAATAAATTTATTTAGCATTAAATTGAAGATTTTGTGACATGTTAGTAAGAAGTGCTTTGTTATAGAATAATATAATAGTATTTTAGATTTTTTTTTTTTCTAATGGGGAAAAAAAAGTAGCCATATGACTTATCTGTATCTGTTCCATATATATTTTCCTCACTTTTTTTCTTGTGTTTCTGTATTGCCTGTAGTACTTTCCAAGATCCATTTTCATTCTGTCCCTGGCAATTTTACTCTCTGGAGTTCCTCTCCCCTTGTATTTTGGAAGATTGCTTTTTGAATGTCTTTCGTTCTGATGATTGCCCAACTCTAGTGTAATACCATTCTCTGACTGTTGAACTTGCACAAGATTTTTCATTATCCAGATAGCTTGAGACCTTTTTCATTTCCAGGCTGCCACGGGCTGATGACTCCTCTTCCTCATCTGTACTTTCAGCATCATTGCTGCACATCAGGGCTGTGTGTGCAGGTCTGCTGGAGCCTCAGGTTTGGTTTGGAAGAAATAAAGATATATGATTGTGCAGGTCGAGAGGAAACCTGTGTTGAGAGATCACCCCGAATATCTGCTCACAGCTAGTTTAAGGAGAAAAGGAATTAAGTCTGGGGAGGTTGCTGAGGAAGAGCATTTCAGGGCAAGGGCTGAGTGAGAAAGGGTAAGGACTGGGCTGCCAAGCAAGTGGGTTCAGCCTAGGTCTAAGGAGGCATATGATCAGCAGTGAGAGGGGCAGGGATTTAGGGCAGATTTCTATGGTCTGATTATGAAGAACCACTGACAATTTTCTCCCATTGGAGGCTGGGTTCAATCTGTTTTAAGGTGACAGGGTACTAGATTGCTCATTGCTAAAGTGCCCATCTGATGGATTGTTCTTCCTTGGCTGACATCAAGATTTAACATTAAGTGGAGAAGTGTGACTGGGAGCATGTCCACATCAGTGTGTGGAGGTCAGAAGTGTGCTTTTGTGGTGACTGTCCTCATTGTTTTCATTACTTCTTGGTTTGCATCAGAAAATAGTCCAACAGCACATCTATCCATCCATTAACTGGAATTCTTTCTAGGCTAAACAAAACTGGGAGGTGAGGTACAGCATTCTACCTAATGAAGCAGCTTTGGTGTATAGAAACAGATGAGATCTATTTTGAAATAAAACCCACCAAACCATGAAAAGGATGAATGCTGGGTTCTCATAATCTCCTGTTCTTGTCTGGAAAGCTGCTCCTGGGCAGGCTGTGCTAATGTTGCACAGATCTGACTTTTAGCTCACTCTGATTTGAAAATTCAGTAGTGCCACAGGAATCCTTCAAAGTGGTAGAAAAGGGGACCCAAGGTATGTGTGTCAGACATTAACTGATGTTTTACTTGCACCTAAGTGTCTGAAAAGTGACTTCTGAAGACCAAGGTCTGCTGAAGAGCTTTGGCAAAGCACAGCAGAAATAGTGTAGAATATTGCTTTAAGAATAATTCATCAACCATTGAAAGGAAACAGAGTGGATGCAGATGAAGGATTGCTTTACCATGAGCCTGCTCAATCTGTTTGTGATTAATGTGTTTGTAAAACATAGCTGAGGTTTAGATAGTGTGCTGTTTTGAGATGTTATCTTGGGTTTTGGTGATTTATTAATGTTATAAATTTGATCCTGCTGAACTGAGCCTACTTGTAAAGAAAATCTCCATTTTGATTTCTCTAAGAAATCAAAAGTTCAAAGAAGTGTGTTTCTGAAATGCCATAGGTTATGAAATGAAAATTCTGAAATAGGAAGGAAAAAAAGCAACCCCAAAATGTTCACTATACATTAAAACCACAAATGATGAGAGAGGAATGTTACATTCTTCCCCATACTTAAATAATGATATCCCATTCATGTTTTTTTTCTTTCTGGCTTATAACTGATTTTGTAGACTGAACTACTACTACTAATCTTTTCTTGTGTGTTCTTTTTGTATTTATATCACTATTGAATCTATTAAGAGTCATAATTTATATGGTGTAATGAGACTGCTCATGACAAAATTAGTGATATTTTTTTTTTCCCTTCTTCCTTGTTCTCCTGTATCTAGACAAGTGAATTTTTTCCTAGCCTCATAATGGCTAATGGACAAACTTATGCCCCCTTTTCTATTTAAGCCAGTTTAAAATAAAATAACCTTAATCAGAACAGTCTGAAGAACACATTTGTGAGCTTCTATTTCTCATGTACAGAATAATTCCAGTGGGCTTGTCCTCAGTTTCCAGCAGTATCATTTCAGTTTGAATAGATCTTTATTTTTTAAGTTAATCCTCAGACTGTCCTTTGTATAAATAAGGTTCACTTTGCATTCTTTCATCTTTGTCTTAGTATCATTTCTGGATAGGTCACCTAAATGAGAATCACCCAGATCTTGCCAGGTTCTTAAAGCAGCAGTTGTAGGAGAGTGAGCACAGTGTTTGGGGTGATGTGTACTTGCTCACATACCAGGAGCTTCTGCTTGCAGAGAAGGAGAAGGTCAATTTTGAGCTTCAAACTTGACTTCCAATTTGGAACAAACAATTTTGGACACAGGGTCATCCATAACATCCATATTTGCAAAAAAGAAATCAAACTGAACTTCACATCCTCTGCTGGGGGGCTGTGCTGATACCACCTTAATGAGATTCCTATATGTGCCAAGACCAGTCTGATTTGATATTTTATGCCATTGACCTGTATATCATTATAAGTCTAACAGGAATTTCTATTTGCAGCCTTACCTCAGTGGAGGCACAGATACACCTTCTTTCCTCTCAGGCTAATCATTGCTACAGCTATTCTAGGGTGATCTCAAACAGATGAAATCCCTGAAAGAGGTGACTGCATTTGGTTGGAAGTGACCAGAATTTAGTATTTTCTCACATACACGTGCACTTTTGCACACAAATTATCAAATTTGCTCACTTCATCTGGAAACCATGCAAAATTCAAGTTGTTTTGCATGTAGATGAATTGCATGTTCTGAATTTAGAGATACCTCTTCCTCACTTTAATGCTTTTGGCCTGTGTCCCCAAATACTCTTCATTCCATGGCCCCCAGTGGCCATGGGGAGATGTGACCTGACTGATTCAAGTTTGGGTTGACTGGATTCAAGTGTGCTGAGTAAATCTTCACCTTTTTTTTTAACTATAGGCATGCCCATTTATCCAGTTGACAGTGGCCATAAAACTTCCAGAAATGTAGTTATAATTGGATTACTGTGTTATAGTTGGCTTATAATAATAATTTGGCTCATAATAATAAAGAGTAATTAATTTAGCTCATAAAGCCACAAGTTAGTGAGAGACAAAGGCAGAGAGACTGTTGATGTGGCCAGTCAGACAGCATCAGGGCTGAAGGTGTGATCTCTGTGGAGCCTGGGTGTTTCCTCCTCTAGACTCCTGCAGAGCCTCTGACTTGCTCTGGATGTTTCCAGGCTTGCATAAGGCTAAAAGGGCAAGTGCAGAGTTCATTCTTTCTGCTTGCCTCCACTTTACACTCCCATGTTGTGGTATTTGTAGCCCTGATCTTGAGTTGCAGGGCAGCATGCACTCACTGCCTCTGGCCTCAGAAGTTGGTGCACTGAGAGCTGCAGGTCAACAGATTGACTTACTCCTGTGATCCGGAGTGGATGTGAGTGTGTTGTGGTACAAGTAGTTAAAAATGCACTTATCCTCCCCTGCTGTGTGACCAAGAGGAGTGCCTAGCATGTGACTCTCTTGAGGACTTATATAATGTGTGAGCAAATGGACTGGAATTCTGTTAGCTGGAGAGGTAAGTCTGTCTGCAATCTTGTTTTCGTTTGCCATCCACCCTATTATTTTGTGTTAAAGTACACTCTCAGGCAAAAGCTATTGGTGAAAGGCAGTGTGTCCCCATGCATTGATGAAGAACAGTGTCGTGGGTTAAGCCCAGCCAACAACAAAATACCATGTGGCCACTCACTTCTTCCCCCTCAGTGGGATAGGGAAGAGAAAATAGAACAAAAGGCTCATGGGTCAAGATAAGGACAGGGAGAGATCACTCAGCAATTACTGTCATGGGCAAAACAGACTGGACTTAGGAAACTTAGTTTAATTAATAACCAATTAAACTGGAGTAGGATAATGAGAAATAAAACTATCTTAAAAACACCTTCCTCCTGCCCCCTTCTTCCCAGTCTCAATTTCACTCCTGATTTTCTCTCCCTCCTCCTTCCCCAGTGGTGCAGCAGGACAGGGAATAGGGACTCTGACCAGTTTATCACATGTCTCTGCTGATCTTTCCTCCTTGGGCAGGACCCCTGCTGCAGCTTGGGCTCTCTCCCATGGGAGTCATCCACAAACTCGTCCAACATGACTTCTTTGGGCTGCAGTTCTTCATAAACTGTTTCAGCCTGGGTCCCTTCCACAGGGTGCTGTCCTTAGGAACAAACTGCTCCAGCATGGGCTTTCTATGGAGACAAGTCCTTCTTTGTATGCATCCACCTGCTCTGATGTGGAGTATTCCATGGCCTGCAGCGTGGATATCTGCTCCACTGTTATCTGCCATGGGCTGCAGGATGCTAGTCTGCCTCTCCATGGTCTTCACTACTCCAGTGCACCTCCCCCCTCCTCCTTCACTGCCCTTGGTGCCTGCAGAGTCACCCCTCTCACATCCCACACTTCTTCTCCAATCCAGCATTTCCCCCTTCTTAATCCATTAGCATGGAAGCACTACCACTGTCCCCATTGGGTTGGCCTTGGCCAGCAGGTCTGACTAAGAGCTGGGGGAAGCTTCTAGCAGCTTTTCACAGGAGCCATCCCTCCCCCACTACCAGCTGGAGAAACCCAACACAGAGTCAAATTGCTCAGAAGCAATGGAAGAAAGTGTTGAGAAATTTAACCCTTTCAAGGATGGCCACAGAAATAGGGAGGGTGGAGTGTTGCAGGGGAGGAGATGTGGAAAAGAGGTAAGTACTGTGATGAGAAATGGATTTGTAGAGGGAAACAGTTTGTGCTGAGGCTTCACCACTTGACCCCATGTGCTTTAGTGATGTTTACTTTAGCCTTGCTCCACTTCTGGACGTTATAGTCCAATACCCTTGGAGTGTTCAGAGGAGCTCTGCATGTGCTGAGACTTCTCCACCATGGGAACCAAGCTCTGGTGAGTGGGGAAAATGGGGAAATTCACTTCAGAAGCAAACTTATGAGCTTGTGATGTATGAACAGCATGCTGGTGTGATGCCAGCGTGGATATGCATCCCATAGGGTGCCTCTGGAAATCCTCTTAATATGCTTAAAGGACACTTTGGATACCCTCTTAGGAGTGCTTTGCTTCAGATTTCCCTCTCGCCAGCACGTGTGATGTGTGATAGGTCATGCTGGGCTGTCTGGCTTGGGTGAGCCTTAGGTTGCAGACACTTTGCAGTGGCCCACAGAAAAAGCTTCCAGGGAAGATGGTGGGTTGAAGGCCAGCAGCATGGTCTGCTGGCATTGTGTGTCAGCAGACAAGGGGCAGGGCACTGGCTGCTCCACCCCATCCTTTATCCTTGCTGCTGAGATGAGTGTGCTGCCAGCCCTGATAGGGTGTGCAGCACTTATGTCCTCAACCCCTGAGCCATCAGGGTGGCATAAAGCAGTGTCAGAGGGGACTGAAAAGTGCCACCTGAACCCATGGGCAAGATGGCAATAAAAGAAGAAAAAGAAATGGGAAATGGGTGAGGAAGAGAGGCTTGGCACCCAGGGTGTGTGAGCAGAACCCTATGGGCAGGACTAGCCTGTTGAGGGAAAAAATGATGGAAAATGAATGCTGAGGGTGGGGGGAATCTTTCACATGTCAACATTCAGGGCTGTTTTCTTGCTTTGTATGTATTTGTTGCCTGAGGGGCAGGCATAACTGGATTTGAAATTCTTTTGGCACTTTGGTTGGCTTGTTTGCTTTAAAATTAACATATCTGCTACTAATGAGAAGGGGCTAAAATGCCTATTAGCTAAAATAAATGCATGCTGGCTGTCTGCATTTTCCTTCTAGTTTCTCTACATCCTAAGTAACCTCTATGCATTAAAAAAATACATATTTCTCATTTAAAGTCAAGTAAATTAAAGAAATATAATTTTTTTAAGTTCCAAAGTTCTGTAACTCTTAGGAAAGAAAAGAATTCGTGTCAATGTCAGTCTTCAGAAGCAAAAGTCAATGCTGTAACTATAAGCATTGTAAGCACTGCAGCAGGCTACCAGAAGATAAAAACACAAAACCAGGGCCAGGTGAGGTGCAATGGCAAGAAAGCTAGTGAAAAGGAAAAAAAATCCAGCCACCAACAAAACAAACAAGCCATAGAGACAGTCAGATCTTAGTACGTGGAAAGGTTATTCCTCCATGTGAGGAGAAAAGAGCTATTCCTGGGTAATAGAGTTTATACTCCTAGCTCCATACTCAGCCTCTCCTAGAGAGAGGTTAGCAAGCTCTATAGAGAGAGGGATGGTGTTAGCTCCTTTTGGGGAGAGAAAAGTATTGCTGGTCAGCTGAATGGGATGAATTAACAGCTTTTCTAGGATAAACATTTTAGCAGTGCTTGTAGAGACTGTGGGACTTAAAGTTAGAAACCTTTGCTAATCAGCCTGCCTCACTGAGTCATTTGTGACTGACAGATTTTTATTTTTTTTTCCCCAAAGAGGGTTCAGTTCTTGTTGCTTGGAGGCAATTCAATAGCTTTGGAATTTATAAATTTGTCACTTTCTAGAAGGTCAGTAAAAGGTGTATTTTAAAGTCTGCTGTTCAAGGTTTGCTAGTTTATGTTTTTCCATTTCAACTTTTTTAAAGTGAGAGGCAAATAAACTTTCCACAAGGGAAAACCTTCAAATTCCCTCTGAATATTTCTAGCTCTGCACCCTTTTCTTCCCTCTGCCCGTGGACAAGATGTGGCTTGTTTCATTCAACTGACCTGTCACTTCCAGCTCTGACCATCATCTACTTTTGTGTGGAGATAAATGAAATATTTGCTATTTCTTCTGTCAAACCTGAAAATCTTGGAGATGAAAAGGCCAGTATCAGATTGGAGTCTTTTCTTTTCCTCACTCTTGTGCAGGAAAGAAGCAGCAGTTGTTGGCTGATCTCTTGGCTGCACTATGTCCAATGCATGTGTGTGCATCTCAAGCCATAGGGAAAATGTCTCATGGTTAAATGATGTCTGTGTTCAGTGAGTTTGATCAGGATATGTTGACTTCCCTAATCAGACAGTTCCTCATTGGAAAGTGCTTCTAATTTCTAGGAGTGTTTACTATGCCATACAGTGTAGAAATGGTAGAAAAATGTGAAGAGAGTGATATTCTGGAGTTAAAGCCAAAATAACAGGGAAGAAAATATGAAGGAGGGAAGACAAGCAATAGAGGGCCACAGAGCTCAGGGAGCAGGACAGCTGATTATAGGTTTGGATAGAAACTTATTGAAAGGAAAGGAAGAAATTAGTATATGTGATGTCAGTAATCCAAAGAGAAACACTTAATGAGAGTTGAAGGAATGGAAAGGTAGCCTTTTTTTTTTTTTTTTTTTTTTCTTAAGATTCCCATCTGAAACTAGTATATGAGAGTAAACCCAGCAATAAATATCAGTGAAATGTTAAGCATAAAATAATAATTTCCCGTAACTTATGGGACTCTGTTGAAGTTATTCATGTGACAACATATTTTTAAGCAAAAAAACAAAAAATCCATTTTGTGGTATTAAAATCAGGCAGTGCTTTGGCAGTTTGCCCATCATAATGCAGCATTTTCTGGTATTTATGGTTACACCTGTTACATGCAGCTGACAAATACACAGGGAAGGAACTTCCAGGTCTTGATTGTTTTAAGTAAACACATTTGAAAGAAATAATACTATCTTGGGTTTGAGTTTTTGGCACCAACAGAATGATAGATGGGAGCGGGAACAGTGCATAACTTCACTTATAATTCATTATCTTTTTTTTTCTCAACAGCTAGTGTAGAATATCCACAAAAAGTAGGCCTTGCCAGATTGGATGCATGTCAGGTGAGAATTGTGGATAACTTTTTCAAGGCTGGTTTGAGAAATCATATTTTTGTGAAGATGGGGGCAGAGGGAGAAAAGGCTTTTAATTTGTGTGTCTCAAATCTCAGGCAGGCCTGACCCTGCCTTTTGGCCAAAGAAGTCTGATCAGGGCAGGACC
Source organism: Corythornis vintsioides (assembly GCA_025447755.1). NCBI lineage: Eukaryota > Metazoa > Chordata > Aves > Coraciiformes > Alcedinidae > Corythornis > Corythornis vintsioides. Next base: position 23,875 of record JAOEGS010024070.1, read on the forward strand.
AGATGAGTAATGTTTGTGGTGGTTCAAGTCCCTGGTGACCCATTCGGAGCAGCTGCAGTTCCTAGTTATTGGAAAACTCAGGTTTTGACTAAGACAACAGCTGGGGTCTGGCAGGTTAGTAATAATAAAACAAATTAGCATTATCAGCTTGACAATGGCAACAGCTTTAAATGTTGACTAAGAAAATTTAAATTCCTTATTCCAGTTTTGCTTCATGGCTAAAGGCAGAAAAAATTGGCAGTAAAATTAATCCTCTCAATACAATTTACTGTTCATTGTGTGGTGTTCAGGAGTTGCACAGTAGAATTAATTGGTACTTTTTGTATTGGAACAAGGCTTTCCCCCACCCCACCTTCTACATTTTACCAATCCATGTTTGTAGCTACAGTCCTGGTTAAAAGTGAGTGTTGCTGATGTTTTTGTTATAGTACTATCTTTCAAAAACTTTTGTCAACTGTATCAAATGCATAAGAAAGTAATTGCTGTATGCAGCAATTGTCTATGTGTAGACAAGGAGGTATTTCACAGGTCAGATGAAAATTAAATGTCAATACTTTTGGTTGCTATGCCTGATGTTTTGCAATACTTTCATTTGCCCACCTTCTACATATACACATGCAAAAGCAGAATGCAAAGTTTATTTAAAAAAAAATAATCTTGAGGGAACATTTCCCAGCCAAAAAAACCCAACCCAACAAGCCCCCAAAATACAACTAAAAAAAATTTAATTCCTGCCTACAGTATATAGAATTCTCTCCATTACTGGAAGGACTGCACACAACTTTGAGTCTAGATGTCCCATTTCTGTGCTCTATCTGTTGTTAAGAACTGTGGCAACTACTGGACTGGAAAGCTGAGCAGGAGGATATGGCTCATCTTAAAGCCTTCTGCTTTTGAGTAATACTCTGTTTATCTTCTATGTTTCATGCTGCTGTTTCCAGTCCTGGCCATATTTTTCTTTCAGAAGTGATCTGACTGCTCTGAGCAGTTTAATGACTCCACTACTAATTCTACAGCAACAGTTTTCCTAATGGCTTCTAAAAGTCTAGTGATCATCACACAGTTGTGAGAGGAAAGAATGACCTTGAGTGTGGTGACAAACCAGCAGCAAGAAGACTAGAAGGTAGAGAGGATAGATGAGGAGGTACAGTGCCCTTCATGGATGTTGGTATCCAGAGTTACTGCACTAGATGTACATATGAAAAAAACCCCAACAAACCAACCTCCTTATTTCTTTTCTCTGTTGAGTTGGTTGTTTGCAGCTCTATGTTTTTGTAAATAATATGTACATCTGTGAAAACTACATTGGCAAACTGACTTCAGGGTTTGATTGCCAGGAGGACTAACCTTCTAGATGGAGCCTCAGCTGCTTCTCTGGCTAGAGCTTGTCTAATGATTCTAAGGATTTCTAGCTTGGATTGGCAGTGTGCTCCAGAGCTAGCTTGAAAGGGGTTTTAGAGATCCAGTAACACTTTCCATGGGTGCTTATAATTGCACAGTAACACCTGTGTGTCTACCATGATATTTTAATTTTCATTCATGTTTTCAGCCTCTGTTTAGTGGTACTTCTTTGCAAACAGTTCACTGAGGGACTCGTGCCACATTTCACTCACTCCCCCAGCCTTGGATCATGAAATGAATTACAGATGACCACAGACAAAAATACGGTCCCAAATTTTCCATCATTTTAAGAGCAGCCCTACAAAGGCAAGCCCTGCATCTCCAGAGAGCAGAAATTAACTCTGAACCCATGCTGCAGTCATTCCTAGGCAGCTCATTGTGGGGGGCTTTGAATTTACTTAGAACTTTTGAGCAAAGAGGGGGAAAGAACAAGGAATGTTCTTCCCATCCTGCAGCTGAGATGGGTATAGATACTTCCATAAGAACCTGCTGAATATATTGCATTTTCTTGGTACAGATGGAACAACTATTAGCAGTGTGTACTTCTAAGGTTAATGTTAAAGCAAATAGAAAGAAGGGAATGGAATGGTTTTTGTTATTAGAGGAATATTAGGCCAAAGAAAATGAAATAAAATCTAAATCTGGTTGATTATTAGTTCACAGTTCAATGTTAATCTCAAGAGTTTCTAACAGATGTGTCATATTAGACAAATGTTGCTTCCTTTCAGTCACCGAGTGTCCAAACTAGCAGCTTAGTAACAGGCTTTGGTATTCATGTGTTTAAAAAAAAAAGAAGTCTAAGCTAATAGCCAAGACAATTACAGCTGCTCAAAATAAAAATGATACTAATGTTATGAATTTTGTAAGCCATGTCATTAGTGAAGAGGGAAAAACACTTTATTTTTAATAACGGTTTGGTATTAAATGTTCTTTAATCCAACATTTGAGGAATTTGGGCAGTTCTGATTCCTATCTTTCATTATTATTATTCATATCTATTAAATGTTTGCTTCTAGTTACTTTTTAATAAATATGTGATAACCTTAAATAACATAAGAATATGTATCACTAAAGTTTTTATTAAGTAGCTAGAGTCTGAATCAAGCATGCAGCACTTTTGAACAGAAATAATCTGTGCCATAACAGTAACAGTTGATTATTGCTTACTTATAAATAGATTATAGGTTTAAGAGGCTAATGATTTAAAAAAAAAAAAAAAAGAGAGAAAAGCAGATAATTCTTGGCATGAAATAATTTGACTAACTGTAACCTTCTAAGCATGATAGGAATTTTTGCATCCTGACGCAGTAACAGCTTATTGGATCATTCTGACTGAAAAACCCCCAAACTCAGCCTGCTTTGCTTTTATATTTTTGCTAGCTTGATTGACTAATGGAATATTCACCCTAGATTAATCATGGTATTCAACAGCCACTCCTCCATGTTAGAGTTCCAAGAAAAAAATTCTAAAAATAAGTGAGTGACAGTAAAGATCAGAACTGTCTCTTGGTTTGTTATACACGTGTTTTTCTAGTTCTGGGTTTTTTTACTGTAGCCTTTGAACTCAAAGGGCATTTTACAGCAGGACTTTGAGATGTTCAGAGTCATACTGTGAAATGCAGCCACAATTTCTACCTTCCTTCCTTCTAGAATGACCCTCCTGAAGCTTCTCTGGCGTGCAGTTTTGGTTGGTTTGTTGTGTGTGCTGGTGTTTTTCTGTGTTTGATGGTTTGGCTTTGGGGTTGTTTTGTTTGTTTTGTTTGTTTGTTTGATTTAATTGCTTCCATAGTGCAGAGTGAACCTACATAAGAAACCCAAGTAGCCCTTCTGGCAAACAGGCTGAAGAAGTCTCTGATGGGTACCAGAACATGACATCTGGAATAGCTGCTTTCTGCTGAGTGGTTTGGCCTTTAGAACTTCCTCAAGATCTCATGGGAAAATTATGTCAGAAGTGGAAACAGAATTTTTTTTTTTTTTTTTCTCTGGAGCAAATCTATTTTTATTAACAAAAATGTTATAATTAAGTCTTTATCATGGTTTCCACTCAAAGTTCCTGGTTTAAATGCTTATTGCCCTCTAAAACTTCAAGCTCTTTAGGTAGCAATTCCCAGGCTTTTCTTCTGGTTGAGAATGGTTATTTTGAGAATGTGCATTAAGAGAGTTTTCTGAGGGAGAGGAGAGACAGGGAAGGATGACAGTGACCTTTTTAAAAATTTAAGGTTTTTTTTGTTTGTGGTTTTGTGTTAGTTGTGGGGTTTTATTTATTTGGTTTTTTTTTTTTTTTAATTATTCAAGCAAAACTTTCAATAGAATAGTGAAGTTTGTACTTCCTAAGGAGATACCCATGGAAATGGTTCAGGTTTTGATTTGGCTTTTATACAAACTCCAAAGCTAATGTGTGTTGAGGATTCACTTTGAAACACTATTGTGGATATGAAGGGAATGTCTAGAGGGTCTCCTGCTTACATGTCTCAATATCCTTGTGTTTTACAAATGTGTGGTTTTCAAGTTTCATATCAAGATTAAGCAGTGAAAAAGGAAAACATTATGCTAGTGTGGTCTGAAATTATTTTACTCTTTTGACAAATTAGTTAAGGTCTCACTAAAGGAAAAAAATAGAACACTTGTACATACTCAGATTTTTTTTTTAAAAAAAACAAACCTTCCAACTTGACCAAATGCAAACCAGATTTTCACCAGTGGAGGTCTGTCTTGAAACTAAAATTCAATTTGTTAATCCTTCATTTGAGGTACTGTAAAGTTTAGCAGTTTGCTTTTGTTTTATTAAATATGTGTGTTCCCCCCCCAAAAAAAAAGGCTGGGGGGAGCAAGTAGACTTCATTGTACTATTTCTGAAGCAAATTGAACTATTTCTCTGTAGGACTGGGCTTTACTGGCTGCAAATGTTTTGATAAACTTGTCTTGAACAGATGACAATTGTAATTAACTGCCAGAGGCTTTTTCTGACATGAATAATCTTAAGAATTGGTAGATTGGGACCTAATTTCAATTTAATGAATTGACAGTAATTTCAGCCATCCAAAAGACTTTGAAAATACTGGGTCTTTCTGCCAATTGTGAGGTTTGTATCTTAATGTGTTTTAAATGCTTCTGCCTTTCCTTATGAGATTGATGTATATGAACTAAGGCTGCTGACTGCTTCAAGGGGAGTACTTTTAACAAACTATAGCCAGAGTGGAGCCAAATAGCCACATTATTTTAATTAAATAATGCTGCAGCTTTTAATTTGAAAAGCTAATTGAAAGGCTTTTTCCTTACACGAGCAAAGCCCAAAGGGTGTTTTTCTCTAACAACTGCTGACATCACTTGCACCTAAATGATGGGGAATTGCAATCCTTCTGCTGATTTAGGTTCTATTCATGCTGCCAGTCACAGCAGAGGAAACACTGGAGCCTGGAGACCTGAATGTACCTGTTGACAATATGTGATGACAGAAGTTATTTTACATTAACTTCTTTGTAATGTGGTGTCTCTTTTTGCATTAATAAACAAAAACTTCAATTGAGACCTTGTTTTATGTTTTAAAGAATTATTTAAAGAGCATTCATGCTCGATTTCTATTGGCAATTCTTTCCAAGCAGTGTCATGTAGTTTTTTTCTCTATTGGCCTGTGAATTTAATAATAACAATATAAATCTACAGATCAGAGCAGAAAATATATTTTGGATTTAATATATTTAGCTTCCCAGTTATCTCTGCAGTTGTTATGCACTACTGATGTCCATGTAGATGCTTAGGAACATCAGATGGAAAGTACTGAGAAACTGCCAGTATTTTTAAGAATAACTTCCTAGTGCCTCTTCCCTCTAATTCATAGTGTCATACAGTACAGGCAGGCTACACTCTACAGGTACACTGTTTATTCTTTACAAAAATAAATCAACTTTGCATTTAATTATTAATTTTATTTTTTCCCTTCTGAATGTAATAGGAACTTTACAGTACTGTTATTTTATTTTTTTTTAGTACAGTATTAGAGACACTCTTGTGTAAGAAATTTTGTAGATTCTTAGTGTTGGTTATTTCTGTAAAACTGTACAATATTCATGCCTTTCAGTTGCAAGACAGTCATTGTTGGATTGTTGGGGACTGGACGTTGCAGAGAAGGTAAAAATGTGTTATGCCTAAGTGGGGAACATGTGAGTTAGAGGTCATAATTGTTAAGATATAAAATAAATGAGTGAAAGAAAGCGTGGCCCTTTTAAAAGTGTGGCTTCTGTGGTTATCTTGCTGCACTATAATTTTTTTCAGACACTTGAACAGCACTGCTCTGGAAGTGGGCTCCAACTTCATATTTGTTAAAACTATTTAACTAACTTAATTTATGGTTGCTTTGTCCATCTTACCAGGTTCTTCTATTGTGTTTTTCAGATTTCCTAAGTATTCAAGCTCTGATTACTGCATATAATAGGTAATAATAGATGTCTATCTGTTAGGGAGAGGGGAAAATGGGTGGGACAAAAAAAAATGTGGTTTCAGACTAAGCAATGGACATAACCTCTAAAGAATAAAATGGTACAAAGCATGAAGTTAGCTAGGGTTGCAGGTTGCAAAGAGTTAAAAACCCATCTCTTGTCTAACAGACTGTTTATCAGTTTAGGGAATTACTTACTTTTTTAGACTTGTTATTATGAATCAAATATAGGCCCTATAATTGTCACTCTTTGAATATTTGTTTTATTCTTTGAGTTCCGTTCAAAAAGGAATAACAAAAATTAACACTTGTCTTGTGAGTAAAATGCTGTGTGTTTGAAGTTGAATCCTGCTGTCATTTTGTACATGTACACTGATTTATATGGAACTGCTGAGCATTTTTATTGCAGTACTTGGCCTGAATAAAACACCTAGAAGTATTGGTAGCTTTAATATTAAAAAAAAAAAGTCCTCTGTTAAGATTCAAGACAAACTTTTTTTTTTTTTTCATTTGGTGTCCCTATATCAGCCTAGAAGCACATATTAAAAGTTTATGTGAACCTTTGGGAGCTACTTAAGTCTTGCCACTTTCATGACTGTTTTTACAGAGAGTCTCCCAGAAGAGTTGTGTGTGCATTTGTCCTCACCAGACCTGCAATCTGAGTCATTGCATGCTACTTTTCAAGGCTGTCAACACATTTGAAGGGATCATCTGGACACTCTTCAAATGTTTGTTCCCAGCTACAAACAGTTGTGGCTTGCCTTGGAATCCTTTTGGATAAACCACAGACACTTGAGCCTGGGATAACTACTGGAAACATGCATGACAAATGTGTTGATCACCTCTACCTGATTGTCACTCAGCTTAAAAAATAACAAAACAAACCCCAAATCAAAGAGAAACCACCAACATTTCTTAGATATGTGAATTTGTCTACTGAAATCAGCAATACTTAAAATCAGACACATGCTGACATGTTTGCAGGTTTTGAGTTCTAAGCTTTAGCACAGAAAACGTTTTCTGAGGAAAAATTTTACTCTGTAAGCATCATCTCATGTGCCTTCTCACTCAAAATTTGGAATCCAGAAAAAGAACCAAACCAAAACCCTGTTAGGGTTTGCTTGCAGATCTGATGGCAGGTTTATGAACAAATGGAAGCTTTTCCCTCGTGTGCTAGCACTGGGAATGTTCATGTACCTGTGTCAGTAAAACCTTTTCTCCAGTGATGAACAGGCAGTGCAGGCTCCTGCAGAAATGAGTGTTCTGGAGAAACCTTAAGCTCTCAAGCCAGAGATCCCTGTGAATTGTACAATCCCAGGGTGTATTTCCAAAAGTGAAACGAGTCAATTTGAACATTACACTTTGCACCTGAAGTGAGCAGCTCAGTGTCATTGGGAATTATGTTGGTATTATCATTGTAGGCATCCAGGAAGGTACTGTGGTTAGCTTGGAGCTTCTAGGAAAAAAGCCTGTAAATAGAAATGGCAGGAAAATGGTGCCAGATCAGCCAGCCCCTGAGAGCTCATAAGAATCAGGTAGAGCCATTGTTCCTGCAGAATGTGATTTCAGTTGATGAAATTAATTGAGGACAATTAATAGAGTTGCTTTACTAATGTATATCAGTTTGTTATTCTCCCTCTGCATAGGGAATGTTTATTTCTAGAAACTTTGAGGGTTTGTAGTTTTCTGTATGTCATTGTGTTTTCCACATCAAGAAAAAAATGAGATGGGGAAGTAGCAGGTTGAAATAGAGCTGTGTGGAGTTTGACTGTAAAAGGCAGTCAAACAATGGGGAAGACAACATGGTTTATTTTAGAAGAGATTTTGTTAAGGTGGAAAAAATGAGTTACCAGAAAGTTTAGCAGCTAATGTTTTTGGTATGAGTGCTTTTCCAATCCTTTAAAAATTATTCCAAAAACCAAATGTTTAGCTTGGACTTTTAACCTTATAAACTGTATTCCTCTGTGGGAAAATAGGCATTGATGTGAAGAGAATCTGTAGTTTCTTATTAGTTAGAACTAAAACCAGTGGTCATAATTGTGAACATGTCTATGGTGTTTTCTTGAAAGTAACCCATGCAGGTAGTTTTGCTGAATTTCGTGGAGGAATAAGTATTTGGCCTAAAAAGCAATGTATGGAAGATTCACTGCTTCTATACATAACTCATAATATTCTTAATTTCCAATACAATTGTCTTGTGGGGCAGTCTTACTAGCTCAATGAAGGTAAAACCATAAGATTATATAGATACTACCAAGTCTGTATAAAACATTCTTTTTTAAAAAATATATATATTGCTTTATTTTTTTCTACAGATCTTCATGCTGTCAGACTTGTTAAAATAGCAATGCAGTAGACTCTTTTCTGCTACTTTTGTAGTATTTTCCATGATGGAATGTAAGAAGAGCAAAACATTCAGTAATTCCAGATCTTAGATGTTTTTACATAATTGGTATTTAAAAATAACTTAAGGATTAGGATATTATTATTATTATTAATAATAAGAAGAAGAATAATTATTCTCAGGTTATTGCTTCCCAAAGAACCTCTTTTTGTTCCTCTTTTTCAGGTTAAAATTTGACATGTTGTGTAAAATGTTTGGTAGTTGAGTGAATAACACACTCGCCACTCCCCTGCTCCTGAATGGAAGAATGAATACCCTAGCTTCTCATCTATAATCTGTATTTTGTTTCAGTAATGAAAAATATAAAATAATACTTGTTAATTTGTGATCCAATTAAAATTTCAGGGAAATGAATGTTAACAACATCTACAGTTCTATATTGAAGTCAGAAATAAAACTGTTTTTGTTCCTTAAAAAAATTAAGTACCCTCCCTCTGCCAGCTTGGGTGCTACTTTTTGGCAAGTATTTTGAAACCCTTTAATTGACAAATCAATTATTTTAATCCAGAACTGCCACCAACTTCACAAGTTGGTGGTAATCATTCTGTTTGAAGTTTGGTAATCATTCAAGAATTACAGATATAAGTAGTTGTGTTGACAGATTGACCATGTTTGAACAAGGTTACTAACTGTACTCTGCCTCTCCAGTAATCCCATCTATGTGATTCTGGCACCCTCTCAACCAGAGGCCCAGATTGTTTTATCCTTTCTGTTATTTAGGCTAATGTGTCATCAGAAGTTCTTCTTTTAGGGTAAGGCTGTGATTGAGAGAAGTACATTTCTTCCATTGAAAAGGAATTTATCTGTAGGAAGAAATGGCTGAGGTGCCCTCCTCAGGAGGGCTGTGTTGCTCTGCAGTGGATTCAGAGTCTGTGTGACTATACTGACAGAGCCTGTGATCTGATTTAATGTGTAAAAATGACTTAATTGGTAACAACAGTTGGCAAAGCATTGGTACATGACTTAAGTTCAGTGTTTAAATTGACTTACATAAAATGACTCGGAATTGTATATTTACACTGAGATCTCAATGACTGTCTTGTTCCAAAAAAATACCAAAGGAGGAAGAAGAGGTGGAGTTGCAAATTACAGATGCAAGGCAGGGCTTCTTTTGTACTTGAGCAGCCACGTAATGTAACAGATATGGTTTTCAACAATGATGCACATTATTTTTTCATGTATGTCTGTTTTTCTTGGCCAGTGAAGCATCACATGCAGTGTTTATGCATGTGTCATAGATCTTTAACTATACTTATAATTCATTTGTCAATTATGTTTCTTTAATTGAAGTAGAAAGAGTACTGTTTCTTAAAACATCACATGATTGGAGAAATTTAGCTTTATTGAGTCACATGACACATGGAGGCACATGATCCTCCATGAAGTGGTCTTTGATAACTGCCAGTAACTTCTATATTTATCACTGAACTGAAGGGGAAACAGCATGCTCTGCAAGCCACCAGGTCTGTGTCCCAGTCCCTACATACAGTCTTCTGAGATCAGCACAGAGGTCACTTCATCAAGAACAGGAATTCATCAGTAAAGGTTAGACTGCAGATTAGTGTCTATAGGTTTTCTGGTTTTTCTCTGTCTTCTAAACCCAACAAAGCAACAATGTGTTTGACTAAAATAAAATAACAAAAAAGAAGCCAGAAAAATAAACATTATAAAAATCATCATCAGAAAATCTGTCACATTATAGTAATTTCACAGATTTTCATAACAAACCAGTGGTCATATAGTATTTCACTCTATACACAGTTTTTTTTTATGTCAGGATCCCTGATCATGGGGGTTTATTTTGTGTTTTTTGTAAGAATATATTATTGGTATTTAACTAATAAATATTCAGCTCATATTTGGAGAAGAAAATGTACGACTTATACTGGAAAATTGCCCAAAATATTCTAACCTCACAGTGCAGATTTTATTCTCCTGTTGGCAATCTTGACAAGATCTTAGGGTGTGATTTCTTTTAATTCTTTGTTTCTGTTAGTGTGTTTTGACCATAAAAGCATAATGGCTTTTTAGGTGAACAATTGTACCACAGACTACACAGGATTAGCATGGTTCAGAAAACTGACATGACATGAGGAATGAAACTTGAAGCACAGGATGGTTGTATGCAGCAAGACAAAATTGTTATATTTTTGATGATCCACTTTATTAAAACCGTGTTTTGAAGTAACAAAACAAGAACCTTCATGAGAGTGAACAGAAGTCCAGGACAGACTGCCCAGTCCTGGTTCTCAGCAAGGAGATATTCTCAGAGCTCTGTGGAATCCTTAGACAACAAGAATTCTGTGCAAGCATTGAGAAGTTTTCTTTTGTTCTGTACTGATTTTAGTCCGGCTCACTGCATTATAAGATAAAAAGTTTGTGTAGGGAAATACCTGGAAAGAATTTTAAAGGTTGGGCAGGTACAAAAGAATTAATTTCCACAGATACTTTAACAGCCTCTCATTTTTCTCTTGTAATTTATACCTTGTGATTCAGCTTTAGAGGTAGAATAGTGCTTAATTTAAGGAAATTAATCTGAAGGAGGTGACTTTTTCTTTTGCTGTCTGATTCATACACATTATGTAGGAAGGGTAGGGTAAGACAAATCATATTCTTCTGAGTAATTATATTTTTTTTTCCAGTTGGAATTAACCTTGGAAAGCAGATGTTTTACTTGATGATTACCTTCCTAGGTGAATGTTTTTCTAAATGCAAAGATTCATTTGTGCAGTCGAGTTTTAAGCCTGTAGTTGTACCATATCCTAAGTCTTGTTTGTCCCTGATAATAATTTGCTGTAACAAATTTTGCTGAAACTGTGCATTTGAGTAATTAATCTGGGCTGTTTAAACCTTGTTTACTTAAGAAATCTACACCAGTTCAGAGTTTTCCTGGAGGACGTGCTTACCTTGATAAGCGTTTTCATGAGTATGTCATATTCCTCATTTCTCTCAAGCCCTCTCTATCAGCTGTATGTGAAAGGGAGCATTGTCCCCCAGACACAGACTTTGTTCTGCCTTCTCTGAAAACCTGAGAAGTAGCTGTTCTCCTATGAGCATATGGAGAAAGTGGGAAGAAACCTCTGTCAGGATTTTCTCCAACCACGTGCAGCGCGGTAGGCCCGAGTATAATCAGAGCTGTGTTCTGCAGTCCAACCTTGCTCACGAGTCCCCTTTGACCTTCTCCCTCCCAGTTCTACACACCTTCCTTCCTTCCTTCCCCCACAACTCCCCTCCCCGCTTTTTTTTTTTTTTTTTTCCCTTTTCTTTTCACACTGCAGAAGTTGAAGTGCCAGACCCTGCAAACTGATAAGATAAGAACCACATGGTGCATTGCCATAAGCCAAGGGACCCTACTGGGTCCACTGACGCACGCAGTCCTCCCCTGATGTCAAACAGCTGATAAGTAGCACCTTGGCTCTGGTCCCAAACCTCTGTGCCAAAAGGGAAAAAAGGGCTCTTTGTCTGGAAAAGGCAGCTCTGTTGAGATATTTTTTTAACATCTTGCTGCTTTTCTTGAATTCAGGCCAGAGTTCTGTCTGTTTAAACTATTTAGTATTATTTCGGAATTGTTTGGCAAGAATAGATGTCCGCTCGAAGAAGTGTGTTTAATTCATCATGTGTGATGTATAGTTGACTGTACTTGCAGCATCAGACACACAATACAGCCTGTAGTGTTTAGAAAGCATGGTAGCCAAGATGAAGTTCCAGTGCTTTTTAAAGCTGTATGGAACATGCTTTTCAAGAACTTAATATCTCATCATGGAGCAGGACGACAACAACAACAAAATCACAAACATAAGACTACATTAATCACAAAGAAAATGAGTTAGCTGTCAGAGTGACTCCATAATAAACATCAGTAGTACACTCTGAAGTCCTTCACCTTTTTTTTGTCATTTTAGTCTTCCTAGGTCTTATTTTTTGACCTTTTGTGTTAAACTGTAGTTTGAGTATATCAGATTTTGAAAGATGTGGTCATGCCTTGAAAGTATTATACTTTCTCTAGTTTGTTTTATTTTTTAAACAAAATATTTTTTGTCTGAATTTTGCAGTGCTAAAAACTTTAGAAATAAGATGGGGACATTAGCTTGCACGACATCAAAGCTTTAAGTGTGGTAGTATTTTTAAGGTAAGAAATTGTATGTTTTATAATCTGTTGCCTATTTTTCTATATGTATATAAGCCTTTTGTTTGAAATGGTACATTCATCTATGGATAAATGATTCCAAGTTTGCTTTGTTATTTGCAATTGTTTTGTGGATGCTCATTTTTTCACATTTAAGTATACTTGAAGATGTATTTATAGGAATATATAGTGACAGTTCCATTTTACACTACTATGAAGCTAAATGCAAACCAGACATGCCAAGATGACCCAATTAATCACAGATCTCCAAGGCCTGAATAGCCACTACTGTTGTTGAAGCTCCTCTAGAGGTGTCTGATGCATGAAGTGGAGAAGTGTCAGGATGGTACTAACGTAGTTACCCTGGGTTAACAATTCAAACCCTTACCAAAGCTTTTGGGGAAGTTTTATCATCTAAGAGAATACCTCACTCAACTGTTGAGGCTCTATTTTTAGTGCTACCTGAACTGAAGAGGGTAGGTCTGTGTGTTCTACAGTGACTTTGACTTTAATGTTACATTTTCAGTGATGTTAAAGAGAACATCAGTGTATTTGGTATATATGCCATCTTACAGATGTTATACACTAGTTATTAAAATATTAGGACTCATTTGGGGCTACTTAGTATATGAAACCACATATCTTACTTGTCATCCATTTGTAGAAATTAATCCATTTATCACAGATCAAAAATTGACTCAGAATTGTATGGTGTCTGTCTGTGTATGCTTAAAATGCCAAACATTAAAATGTGCTGCAAAATGGCTTTTCACAATTGCAGAATGCTGCTAGCTCTCAGTGCTACTCAAAGGACAGGTTTAGGTATCTCAAAATATAACTTCTCTTGAGGCTGGCACTTCCCTGGCTGTGTAGGAAAATTCAGTAGAATTGCTAATCAGGAAGAGCTTGCAGGATTCATACCTCAGTGGCTCTGGGTTCAATTGGATACACAGCATTTAAGTCTAAAAGACAAACATGCTTAATTTCTGTAAGAATTGGATGCATAGATGTATTAGTAATGATGGGACTTCATATAAGTAGGTTATGCAGTCTTTTATTAAGATGGGAATATTAGATGCAGTGTTTGTTCTGAAAGACCATGTTCTCAAGTGTGTAGATTTAAGAGATACCTGAAGTGAAATTGGGCATCAAGTAATTAATTCTATAGATTTCCAACTGTATATGAGATCAGAATGAATAGAGCATGGTTTAAATTATGTGCCACTCTGACTTTTTGTGGAATTATAAGTTAG